>JAWQUT010000454.1:582829-601057 GCA_033807755.1 Ellobium chinense
GAGGTTATAAGATATAGAGATAAAAAAAAAAAAGCGTTCATATATAGAATTTAGGCCTTACGTGTTTGGAGGAATTTGCTTTCTTCGGCTGACAATGGTTGATTACATGCTGATGTATTTACGAGTCGAAATCAACCGACTAGTCGTCATGGAATAGGGCAAATGTAATGTCCGTTTGGATACGTGGGTTAGTTAGAGTTAAAGGAAATATGAATAACTTTCATTATGGCCCAGACGCCATCAAAAGTGAATTTTTTTTTTTTTACACATTGACTTTTTGAGCTGAGGGTTCTGGTCGTGCATTGACTTATTATCATAGAAATGACCCTTTAGAGTTTTCAGTATAAAAACGTCACATCTTAGAGAACCTACAGTACATAAGGAAACACGATGTCTGTGCACACAGTAAAAGTAATTATGTAAACTCTGACCAATAGCCATTCCGGAACAAAAGGATGCTATCTCCTCTATATTGGAAACGGATACATTTGCTCTAATATATCCGACGTTGGGAAACACTTTGTCAACGTCTGTCAAACTTGTTGCATCTCTCTGCCTCAAATATATATTTACCTACAGACACAGAGTAAGAGATATAGAAGAGCGTTTAATGAGCATGGTATCACTATTCTTGTTTTCGTCCATAAGAGCTTGCAATATGTATATTATTGTTTGCTTCATTTTTTAAATTAACCGCTAGATTTGTTTACTGTTCATGCCAGTATTTTAATGGTATGTCGCCAATGATGCTCTGTTAAAGTTGATTAAAGATCTCACTCGCTCATTTTCCCGTCAAACTAAATAGTGCATGTAATCCTGGCTGCGTTTGTCTGGTCTCCGTAACTTGACGAAGGAACAAGCTACACCCCCTTCCTTAGCAATGGAAGAATCAGTATTTAGGCAAGCCAAGATGGCTGCGAATAATGCGGAAGAAACAGAAAATAATGCTCTGACTTGCATGTGATGTTAGCTTCTATCTTAACTTTGCCTCAATCACGAGCATACCTACCACCGTTGATTCTTGTCACATTCTCCTCCAACTCAAGGATGTTGATAAAACGTTGCAGTGACAAATTTGAAATCGTGGATGGTTACACCATGTGGCCGAACTTTCTCTTCTGATGGTCCAAAATACGTTGCAGTGTTAACAAACATCTTATAGATCTTCTCATTTTGACTGACGCGCACCAATTAAAAACGTTCTCCTGATACCTAATTTACTAAGGTAGGTGTGTGGCTTGCCCTTTCTTCAAATATGAGGCACCAAACAAACGCAGCCAGTTCTAGTGGAAAATGTACAATGGAACCTGGTCTGGTAGTCACCTGCCGTGAGAACCCGGTTCATATTTCCTATGGTTTACCTCCATATGGCGACCACTGGCTAACATGTTCATCCTTTCTCATGTCCTAAGAAAGAAGACAAACCACTGTGTAAGGAGGTTTACCAGTTTCCGTGGTTATCACCAGGACACAAAGTTAGGCAGCATTTTGCTAACGGCCTCGGATCTAGATGTGCCTTTCTCATACGATGTTCGCCACATATCTTTATCTATATCTATCTATATAATGAATATTAAAAAAAAAACAATTTTTTTGACTTGTTCTTTTAAAATATATGTTAATTTCAAAAAAAAAAAAAAGACATCACAATCGCCTAAAATTATGAGCAAGCCGGTTTCATTGCTAGATCTACGAACATTTACATTTCACTCAATTTGTGGAATAAAATCATTTGAGTCAACACGAGCGAATATATAATATTGTAATTGTATCAATGAAACATTTTTTGTTTTCTGATAATTTGAACATGCCTCACCTGGTCATCTACTCACTCCAAGCAACTGAAAGACGTGAAAGTCTGGACGCCCCAGCTTTGACCAGTCCACACTTAGTCTAGTCGAGTTTAAGTATTCCACCCGCAACAAAAATCTCCTCATCAATTATGAGGCTGTCGCGCGATAGGCCATTTCACACCATGGTTACAATGACTGTCTAGTGAGTCTAGTGCACGCCTAGACGTGCGTGTGCGATAGTGAGTAGTCCGATTTCATTGTTGGTGCCATAGTGTGGCGCGGCAGCCTCCGAGTGGGGTGAGCAGGATGCAGATGAATGATTGGCGACAATAGAAACAAGAGTTCTCACTCAAGCCATGATAGTGCTCACTCACTGGATGACTATGGACGTGATGAAAGGAGAAGGGGGCGAAAAAGAGAGCAGACAGGGATACCGAAGGTAGGGACAGAGGCTTGGCAATAACAATAACAATAACAGTAATAATAACAATAACAATAACTTTATTAGCTCAAGTATATAGAGCATATGAGAAAACCTTACAATAAATAAAGCATACCAATAACAATTTGGCGAGCATACCGTACAGAAGCGTAACTTTAAAAAAAATGAAGTGAAAAATAACACTATGAAGCTATCCAATGTAACAAAGGAGTGGAAGAATTAAAATAGCAATTAACAGTCCTGTTGCTTGATTAGTGTAACAACTGTCAATATTAGAATAATCAGTAGGACAAGGGTCAAGAAGAAGAAGAAGAAGAAGAAGAAGAAGAAGAAGAAGAAAAACAACAACAACAACAACAACAACAACAACAACAACAACAACAACAACAAAAGATGATGGAAAGTAGGTCATAAGGTGTCAGTAATATAACTGACTATTCCTACTAACAGATTACTGAGCTCATGATAATTTGGTGACATCAGTAGCCGTATGCATAATTCATACGTTAGTTAACGTACTGCGTTAACTCCAGTGAACACCATTAATGTTTTAGTAGTATCCCATGGTTACCGCATTGCGTTAACTAACGTAGGGATTATTTCGTGCCACAGAACTGGAAATGGCTAATCAAAGATTGTCAAAGTTATGAAGTGGGAAATAGCATGGAGTTACTTATGATGGGCAATAGATTCATAATGGTTTATGATAATAACCCCTGTGAGATGCACTGATGATGTGGTTCGCAAGGCGTGTCTGAATTAAAAATGGTGAACAACATTTCAGACAGATCTTTCCACAGACTTTACACGAGGCAAATTTGTTGAAACTGTCATATAACACAACTTCACTAGAATTTTTTCTTAACTTATCTCAAGGGAAGTAATATGTATAATTTAATGAAATTTTATATAGCCTCAGTAATCTCCTCTGGAGACATTACATCCCTTACTTTTCGTATTTTTGTTGTTCGTTGACGTTTGTCATAGACCTAACCGTTACATTAAGACCATTTTCCGCTGTACAAGTGGTCATCTTTTTTTTTTCTCTTGGTGGTTGGTGTTGTTGGTGATGGTGTTGGTGTTGTTGCCGCTGTTATTTTTCTTTCGTGGTTAATATTTAGGCGGTAGTCAAGAGCTTGACCTTGGAATGATGATGGACCCATTAACGATTTAGAAATGCTCTGTTTGATTTTCTTCGCCGGTACACTGTTGTGCCATGCTGACAGCCATCTCTTCCATGTTTGGAAAAAAAAGATGAAAATAATAATACCCCGCAGGGAAACTGATTTACGATGTCATAAAATTTCCATACATCTGATTCATGATACAGACCCATTGAACAGTACTCATCCATACATGTAAAATACATAATAAGTTAAATAAAATATCTACAACGAAGTCATTAACACTTAGTTTGAAGTAACATTAAAAATAAAATATACAACAAAGTCACGGACACTTAATTTGACATAATATTACAAATAAAATATACAACAAAGTCATTGACACTAGTTTGATATAATATTACAAATAAAGCATACAACAAAGTCATTAACACTTATTTTGAAGTAATATTAAAAATTAAAATATACAACAAATTCACCGACACTTAGCTTGACATAATATTACCAGTAAAATATACAACAGAGTCATTCAACTTTGTTTGACTAAATATTACAAATAAAGTATTCAACAAAGTCATTCATAGTTAGTTTGTCAATATTGTTACCCCTTGCTTTATTTGCTTCTGCAGCTGCTTTTCCATAAGGGCGTGCCAAAATAGCCCGCAACAAGTTTTGAAACCTTTTGTCTCAAACCAATCAGCATGTATTGCAAGTAAGATACCCTCTCCCTCTTTGGTATGTCTCAACACCAGGTCGAGAACCCCGGTAATGCTACCCAAATCGGTGTGAAACATGGTATAAGATAATATGCCTTCGTATCGTGCTAGAGCAGATTTAACATACTTTATTCTCCAAAATGTCAGTGACACCACATAGACAAGCAATGAATGGATAAATGACAAGACAATCACACATATTGTACAATATGACTGTTATGCCGTATGCAAAAGATATCTAACTTTGCGTGATTAAGATTTTTACGGGGAAACATCATTGATGTTTTACGCTTTGCTTGTAGTTACCGCCAGCTCGCAAAACTATACGTGACTGTACATACGATGTCTGAACTATTTAACTGTTGTTGCCCCCCCCCCCCNAAGAAGAAGAAGAAGAAGAAGAAGAAGAAGTAGAAGAAGAAGAAGAAGTAGAAGGAGAAGAAGAAGAAGAAGAAGAAGAAGAAGAAGAAGAAGAAGAAGAAGAAGAAGAAGAAGAAGAACAACAACAACAACAACAACAACAACAACAACAACAACAACAAAAGATGATGGAAAGTAGGACATAAGGCGTCAGTGCTCTTCACTACATTATTCCATGGTTACCGCATTGCGTTAACTAACGTAGGGATTATGCATACGGCCACAGAACTGGAAATGGCTGACCAAACTATGTCAAAAGTTTTGAAGTGGGAAATAGAATGGAGTTATTTATGACGGACAATAGATTCATAATGATTTATGATAATAACCCCTGTGAGATGCACTGATGATGTGGTTCGCAAAGCGTGTCTGAATTCAAAGCGGTGCACAACATTTCTGACAGATCATTTAACAAACTTGTTCGGGGGGGGGNNGGGGGGGGGCAAATTTGTAGAAACTCATTCACTAGAATTTTTTCTGAACTTATCTAAAGGGAATTAATGTGTATAATGTGATGAAGATTTATTATAGCCTAGTAATCTCCCCTGGAGAAATTGTATCCGTCACTTTTCGTATTTATTGTTCATTGACGTTTCAAAGGTTTGTTATATACCTAACCGTTACATTAAGGCCATTTTCTGTTGTAGTAGTGGTCATCTTTGTTTTTTCTCTTGCACATTGGTGTTGTTGGTGATGGTGTTGGTGTTATTGTCGCTATTTTTTTTCTTGTCGTGGTTAATATTTAGGCGGTAGTCCAGAGCATGACTTTGGAGTGATATGGGATCCATTAACGAGTTAGAAAGGCTCTGTTTGATTTTCTTCCCTGGTACACTGTTGTGCCGTGCTGACAGCCATCTCTTTCATTTTTGATATAAAAATGAAAATAATAATACGACTTTTATTTTACCCCACAGGGAAACTGATTTATGAAGTCATAAAATTTACAATGTCATACACCTCATTCATGATACAGATTCATAGAACAGCACCCATCCATACATGTAAATACATAATAAGTTAAATAAAATATCCACAGCAAAGTCATTCACACTTAGTTTAGAGAAATATTAACGATAAAATACACAACAAATTCATTGATACTTAGTCAT
The DNA here is from genome assembly GCA_033807755.1 of Ellobium chinense. Taxonomy (NCBI): domain Eukaryota; kingdom Metazoa; phylum Mollusca; class Gastropoda; order Ellobiida; family Ellobiidae; genus Ellobium; species Ellobium chinense. The sequence goes on from JAWQUT010000454.1 coordinate 588,434, forward strand.
TTTACACATTTCTACCCTCTGACACTGGCTGGCAGGGTCCCAATTAACGGATTAATTGGGTTGTACACAATCAGTGATTTGCCCCTCTATTAGGTGTCACAAACCTTAACTAGGCTCCTGGATATAACGCCAGTCATTAAACTAGATCTGTTCTCTGTTCTCATATTTCTGTGCTCTCCCCGGGCGTTGTACAAACGACCGTGTGTGTGTAAGTGTGTCAAGTTTTATAGCAGAAATTATGGAAATTTCATAGATAATTAAAGAAAAAAGATAAGAGATAGTAGATCTGAATAAGTTCATGGCTCCCCTAAGCATGACTGTATGACTAAATTTATGCTTTTAATCATTTTAAAAAAAAACCGCATTTTTTTTTTGGTTAATAGTGATTATAATCTTATTCCAGGAGTCACCAAAGTCAAGTAGGCATACCCCTAACCGTAGCAGTAGTCGAGTAGGGTATAGATGTAAAGTCTCAAATGATAAGTATACATTATTATTAAGTAAGAATTTCATTCTCAGGGATTCATTTTTATCCATTTATTCCATTACTCGAATGGATCTCACTGATAAGAACACCTGGGTGTATTACAGTTTGGTTCATGCATCAAGAGCATCCTTATTATTCGGGTTTTACTGTAATTCCAAGAATACGCAAAGGGTGTTCTCTATCAATAAAACATACGACTGAATCACTGGTCGTGTGTCTTTAGTACCAATAGAGTATTACGATTATTGGATTATTAACAAGTATCACATTTCGGTATTTTCAAGCTTTTTGTTCATAGTTTTATTCAGGAAAGCTCCAGTATTTAGATAATTTGCTTAGAGGTGATTTCGTGACATATCTATATATATATATATATATATACGGGTTATATAGCATACTGAATAAGATAGCTTGTCAAATTTACAACAGTATAAGTGTTAATGTACATCTCCAAAGGCAGACGTCTGTCTCTATCTTACAAACTTAACCCAGACGTGGCAAATAACCGGTAAAAATAGAAATGAAACAACCACCACTTTCAGCTGTGCTTAATTATTATGTTTGTTCCATACAGATTCTCAGACAGATTTTACTCTGTCACCATTTTTCAATGATACTGTTGTGGTGTTACTCCAGCTTGATGGTGTAATATGTGACGAGGGGTTAATTTTCCTACACTATAGAACACAGAGTTACGAAATTACTTGTCAAATAAGGTATATACACAAGGAAGTCTAAATGTCACTTGTGGTGATCTGAGAACAGGATAATTTTATCAACAAGGAAGTGCATGTGTGCACGCAATTTTATAGCATTGGCTACAGCTCCAGTCATTGGCTGCACTCGTGTACCATTCCAGAAAGAGAGGGGGGAAGGGTTGGCTACCCAGGACGCTCGGGCTTGATCGGGCTTGATCGGGCTTGATCGGCCTTGTGTAATCCCTGCTGTATCGACCCGACCCAGGACGCTCGGGCTTGATAGGGCTTGATCGGGCTTGTGTAACCCTTGCTGTATTGACCCGACTCACGCCGCTATCTGTCCTGAGAAGTATACATCACCCTCCTTCCCCCTCTCACCNCCCCACCCACACACCCACACCTCCTAAAATCCCCAGCCATTAAAAACATACATCCGTTTCAAACATTTCACATCAAATCTTTGAGGTTCCGTCACATGCTTCGCCTCTGAAAATAACACAAAGGCGTCACTATTCTGTACAGAACAATCTTTTTTTTTTTGTAAACTTCAAACCTCCACTCATCATTACTCTTTCTTTCTCTTCTTTCGAATTTACATTCTTGCCAGCTATTTCCCTTTTATTCCTCTGAGTACATTCTTGATTGCCTGTTTTTATACGGTCAACTGTATAAAGGGTTATGTTTGGCTAATAACTCCCCACTAATCAGGAAGTGTATTGAAGTAATAATAATAATAATAAAGATAATTTTTATAGCGCCTCACCCCCGAAAAGCTCGAGGCACTTTACATCGTATACATTTCTTTTAAACACCAGCCATATTACAAGCATAAAAATACACACTCGCACATACTTATTGCATAATATAGACATACATTTCAAACATATTCTTAATACAGCAAGCATTCCAAGTACGGACTGCAGTAACTACTCTGACAAATACTTTACAAATAGATGTGTTTTTAACTGGCATTTGAATGATTCAAAACTGGAAAAATTCTAATATTTTCTGGCAGTGAATTCCAAATATGAGGCCCAGAATAACAGAAGGCCCTATCACCATACTTTCTTAAATTAAATCGAATATAATTGAATCACTATAAACTCCGAAGACGACCGATCACGTTTATCTGAAGCTAAAGACAGACAATACAACAAATAAACAAGTTCGTGACTGGGGGTGACGACAGGATGTTAGCTTAAACTTACTCTGCACATTACACATCCTGGTCTATGGATGACACGTAAGAATTGTTGTGTAAAATCCACTTAATCCGCTCTTATATAAAATCCCCCTTTTTGGGGCCCTGCCAGCCAATGACATGGTGTAGTGATATACAGAAAGACCTATGGTCTAGATAAGACTTCCTGATTAAAAGTATCGGAACAATTTGAGACGTATATATTCAGGCAAGCAATAGCCCGTCTTTGTGTTATTTGTATTAAATGACGTTCAGAGTCAGCTCAAACAGACTTCGATATTTTGAACGTTCGTGAACTTCCTGATTCCTGTGTAAGTGATATCACAGAGGAGGGTTGAGTTGAAAGATAAAATCTGTTGAACGCAAGAAAAAGTATGATGTGACTTTTTGTCCGTGTGACTTTTTATCCTTGTGACTTTTTGTCCTAGGATGAAAAGCCATGTCACAGTCATGTGACTTTTTGTGAGATTCTCGCGAACAGTCCCCGTAGATTTCTGCCGTCTTATGACAAAAAGGCACGTATGCAATATAATTTGTACTGCACATGTGTCTTGGTGTTATAACATAGCAGATTTGCATACATATATTTATAAAGTACCATCATCGGTCGGTGGTGTCAGTTATGGGATGACTGCTTGATTCGGATGTGAAGTACTGATTTCGAGTGCTGATTGCTTGAGAATTTACGTTGGGTCCGAAATGTAACTGAGGTGTGCACTCTTCGATGTACCCAAGCCTCGTCTCACAAATAACCATCACTGTGTCGTGTGACACACGTACCTTAATCCCCAAAAACCAGTTCTTGATAAACGTCATCTCAGAAGGTTACAGACTTCTAATTGGATGAAAAAGAGTTTGATTATATGCCTTAGAAAAACAGTATGGACAGATTGTGAAGAATGGGCCCTAGATTTGTGAACCTGTCTGTGAATTCGTTTGCATTCTCTCCTGATTTTTTAAACTTCGGCTTCGTTGTGGCCTTTGTGCAGAGCACTTGTCATTAAGGAAACAAGTTAGCTTGTATACACCTTTCGATGTATCGGTTCGTCGAAAAACGAAAGACCTATATTTTAAACATCATGTTTCATAAGCCCATTGAATTATGCAAACTATTAAAGACGACTTAGAGATTGTGGAATTTCTTGTAAGTGACAGTAGAGAAAACAATTTAATTGCTAAAATAGGGAAATTGGATTAGGCTTCTGTACCCAGATATCTTATAGCTGATGATTTCTCGCGTTACTGTCTATGAGGCTGCTTCTGTGATTTCTAGACTCTATGACAGCAAAATATCAGAGAATTTGCCATTTTGAAAGGCCTCACAAATAAATCAAATGCGAAATTCTAAGGTCGTGGAAAAAATATAAGACTGCAAGAAAGTACGGCGCTGCACTGCAAGGTTTTTGGTGAAAAAGATTGAAAAAGTATCTGAATACATCATCCCCATGAATGATTACATATTGCAGTTGCATGTTCAGCAGCACAGTGATACTCTGGAATATGGATCTGGATGACAAGCACCTTCTCGTAAAATTCTGTTGAGTTTCCATGTATCTGTAGCCACTTTTTCGCAGAAATACCCCCATAAGGTCGATTTCTTTGGTAGATTCTTTTTGGTCCGATAGGCATTGTCACAGTCACGCATCTTCGTTCTGAACGACAGTTAAATCTCGTAGCGCGAGGCTGCTTGGATCCAGCCTCCAGTTTCCTGCATGGCCACTGTTACCGATAATGACTGCTGCAAGTATTTATGGCATNGGGGGGGGGGGGGGGGTGGTTCCGGTGACACATGGCCGCAAAATTCTACCGCCGCGCTAAGAAGTCGGCAAGGAGATGGGTATATAATTTAATGCCACAGCCAAGAGAAGCAAGCAGAGGGTAGTTCTTTCATCGCATCAGGAGGGTTAAGTTATACTACGAAAATCAGGAATATGTTTTTTTGCTTCTGTGCGTGATTCCCTTGGAAAAGTGGGCTGAAGTTCGAGGTTAGTAACAAAATTTTTAATTTCTTAAGACACACTGGACATGCAACAGTATTAGCGACCACCATCCAGGGTTTCAAAGTTATTGGACGAGCTCTTTGTCAACGGTCTTGATCTGGAGAAGATGTGGAAAGTTATAAGGATGATTAGTATGCAAATAACTGAGGCAAAGGCCTAAGAATTGCAAACGCCTTTCACGGGTCAATGCTCTCTTTCCAGCTTTTCCTTATCCGCTGCAGCCATCTTGCTTGTTAAGGCATTTATGTTTCCGTTGCTGAGAATCTCCGAGGGACCGCCCACAGAATAAAAGATCGTTTCTTCGATTCCCTGTAGTTATACCCGCGACGACAAAACACACGTAGCCCTGACATCAATGGAATTAAGTACTTTCAGAGGACAATTCTATTATGTGTACGTACCAAACATCTTAGCTAGTTCTGCTCGACACTCTATTCTTTGACTGGCTTTACTCGCAATGAACCACGCTGGTCGTTGATTGTTTTGGGCTCTTCAAAGTGATGTTTTTCAGGACCTCCAACTCAACTACATTTTCCTTAACCTCAAATGGTCCTGCTTTCTCATCATGTTTTAACATACTGCTACATTCTGGTTGGTCTTCGTAATTTTTCATTCCACGGTTATTTCCGTATTTACGTTCTTCAAAACTAGGCTTTCGGCATACACAGCAGCACAACCCCAAACACTGAACGTTTCCAAAATATTTGTTCGGCATATGGCAAATAACGAGGAAAATGTTTAACGCCAGTGATAATGCAAAAATGGGAAAAACAGCAAAACATTGTGATGTCATGTCGTCTTCCACACTAATCTTCTCACTATTCAGTTTTGTTAACTCTCTGTCCTTTTCTGTCCTGAGGAATGTTGGTTCGGAGTGGTTCTTTGCATTCCTGGAAGTTCCGAGAGAGTTATTCTGGCATTTCATTATGCATTCGTTGAGCTGTTCATGTGATCCACGATTCAGTTCTTCTGACACTTTTGTCGTCTCTGGCAGCCGCGTCATTTGAACTGCAGCGACAAAAAAAAATAACAAAATGCAACTATGTGTCTTCACTTTAAGTTTCAAATGATTGGAGGACAGAAAACAAATCTGTATTTGGGGCAAAGACAGGCAAAGAGAAATTTTCAAGCCTACAAGTAAACATTACTGCTTAAAGGCCCCAAATTGGCAGGTATAAATCCGAAACTCTACTCTGTGGCTAAGGGAAGGAGGAGACTCCCTACCACATTTTACAGGAGTGTTCATATTTAGAGTATGATAAGAAAAGGATTGGCCATATGTGATTGCCTTCGAGATGAAGCTACATGGGTTGAGGCGGATTTGAAAAGCAGCTGACTTTCTCAAACCAGTCAGCACCATTATAAGAAAAGAAACGCAGAAGAAAAGAAGCAGATAAAGAAGAAAAAGAGATGAAGAGGAGGAGGAGGAGGAAGAAGGAGAGAAAGAAGAAGAAGAAGAAGAAGAAGAAGAAGAAGAAGAAGAAGAAGAAGAAGAAGAAGACAATTTCTTGTACTGCCAGAGCTATACAGCATTGGCACAAGCTCCATATGAACATTTCATTTTGTGTTTGTTTACTCTAGTGGACTCCTTACCTTGTCATTATGTGCGTAGTCATACTTACAAGATGAAAATAAAAATATACTTACAGTTATTCAGCCGTGACGCCTGACACATGGGACCATCAGTCATCTCAACAACTGTCATTCCAGGCTCAGGACAACAAACTGTATCATGGAGCTGATCACACTGTCTTCCCTCATACTTTTTATTTGTGGTACTGCAGATTGTGCAAGGTGAGCAACCAATTGCATTTTTCCTGTGGCCCATTGAAGAATTGATGAAATAGCCTGCCTCACATCCAATGATAGGTGGATGAGTGGAGTTACATGGCTGGATGACCTCTGAGTGTAACGCACCTAAAGGAACGCCACAATCCCAGCAATTCCTCATGCTGTGGTAGTCTAAGGACAAGAACGTGTTGTTGGGACATGGCATGCACTCAAACAATTCATCTGAGAAATACTGTCCACGTCTACAGAGCCACGACCTTTCCCGACATACCGGGACAACACCATTGTGAAGTTCTGTGTCAAAATTCTCCCCCGGGCAGCACCCCGTGTCATCATAGACCTGACAAGGCTGGACCTGAAAATATGGATAATGGCACTCGGTGCATTTCAGACATACGTTATTTTCTCTTGGATTTCTGGCTCGTCTCCTGTAGTATCCAGAGACGCACTGTATGACAGCGTCATGGGTGCCATTACACTCTGAGATGAGAACCTCCAACTGATGATCGCGGATCTGACAGAAGGGAGAAAGCACGTTTGCTTATTTCATGCATAATATGGAATGGGAAACTAACAATTTTCCTTGATCGCTAGAGTAAAGTTTTAATAAGCATGTACTATGTTGGCAGAAAAATGCAAAGGCGAAGTAGAGCCTTCACGGTTCGGATCTAAATTTTAAAAAATAAACCGGAAGAAGCACTGATGGCTATTTCTTTGACATTGCGAATCGCCATCATAGGGAAGGGGAATTAATTTCTCAAAAAAGGTAAATAGCAATAAAAAGCAACAGGCAGTCAGTAAGCAAGTCTGGCATAGACATGGACAGAGAAAAACAATGTGGTTTATCTAAAGATACAGGGAGTCTCTTTCAGTGAGAGAGGAATTAGCGTTCTGATCGTAAATGAGGTTGGGACCAGTCCATAGAACAAAAACACTGATGAATATTCCCTATCTCATTAAATAGCATAACTATAGAGAAATTACTTTTAATCATTATATATAGCTTGATTTTGTCCTCCATCACACTTGTAACACTAGATGTCAGAAATGCTGCCATTGAAAACTACAGCGCCTGATGGCTCTGTTAACAATGTGTGCTAAAAGGCTGATTAGCTTGTTTGTGCTGCCACTCTCGAACGCATAATAAAAATCAGGATTTCCTGTTAATGCGTTATCAATTAGGGTCCTTGGGTGTGGGTGCCTTTACGACTTGAATATAGCGCGTTATGGCAAGGTAATTTTGTGTTTTTTTAGACTATGAATGTGGTACCGTAGACTTTTTTGTATGCATCTCATTTTAGGGTTAAAGGAGAACATCCTTTAATTTAAAATGAAACTACTGAGATGAGAATAGTACTTCTGTACATCTTTGTCGTACATGTCAACCTAACCAAACATGAAAATGCGGTCTCAAAAAAACCTGGTACAAGCTGAATGTGGGTGAAAATCTGGGTCAAGATGGAAGCTGAAATGGGCTATAATAATAGCTCCCTTAAAATAATTATGCGAATCTCATTTACAAATTTGTAACTTCCTGTGACATGATTAGCTTATTTAAAGAAATGTCTTCCGATTGTCTGAAGGCAAGGCCTGAGAGAAAATAACGGTGGACATAGCCTATGAATAAGATGGTTGTGCTTTCGTGTATCAAATAATATATGTTTTGAAGTAGCGTACGAATGTCGGTAGATTAGCGATTCGCAACATTTCTTTGCAGCATGAAATCTCCGATTCGTGAAGTTCGGATAAAAAATGCTCCAATGTGAAGGGTGAGATATCATTCAAATAGGTGATGTATCCCATCATGCCTCTCCGGCCCCTGACATATTATATTTCCCCGTATAACCTAGAATATGAGAAACTAATGGAATGTTAACCTACCTTGCTACATTTGAAGCACTCCCTGTAGCGGTGATCATAATATGGCATGAAAGTCCCGTCCAAACACAGTTCACAGACTTCCCTGCCGCCAAGAGGCGGTTTGAATTCAAAAGTCCCGCTCTGACAGTAGGTCAGTGTTTCAGCCAGTTTTACAGAAAAAAAGATGAACAGCAGGAAGATTGTCAAGGCCATTACCTTGTTGATATTGTGAATCACAGAGCAAACTGCAGGTAGAATACGTAGCTGCCAGCGGTGTTGAATTTTATAAAGCTGTTTAAACGAAGACAGGCCAGCATAATCTGTGTACGACTACATAGACACGAGCTGGCAGGAAGTATAATATAAAGAAAGACGGCACTGCTTTATGCTGTTCTACTTTTTGCGCCTGATTTCTATTTATTTCTTTCCCTACACTTATGCTAGGGCGGTAACTTTTCGTCTTTCAAGGAAAGTAATACCTAGTATAGGAGAATGTACGACTCGCGTTAATCTAAGTGGCTTTCAAAGTTTTATTCTTTCGTAGCGCTTAGCATAGTGGAGTGTGGGTAAGAACTGGTTCTACAGTAGCATCACAAGAATAAAGGGGAGGCACTACCCTTTCCCAGAGAATGCACCTAATATGGTGTGCAACCGGTTCCTATGGAAAGCATTGGATTTCTATGCAAACGTGCACACGAAAGTGCTGAATGGTGCATTCTTCACCCCAAGGAGGATGATCTTAGGACGTTTTCATTTGAGGTTGCACCACTTGGTTGAAATCACATTTCACCAGTGTTTCTTAGATATCTTAAAGTAGGATCCTACAGATCTTTTTTTTTTTTCGGATTTTCTGTCTCGATGCACAGTTGTTAGGAACTAGCAACACCATGATATCAAATAAAGTAACTTAAAAACTAAGACGATGTAGCAAACTATTATATAGAGAACCTTATCTACGAAACAAAAGTGAATAACATACAATGTCTACAACTTAGAGCATGGTTCATCAATTTCATCAGTTTTAAATCGCCTTCAGTCGATCTGTATTGAGCGCGCGCACACACACACACACACACACACACACACACACACACACACACACACACACATGCACATGTACAGAGAGAGAGAAAAAAGGGAAGACTCAGACAAAAACATATGCAACAGCGACAGAGATAGACATAGAGAGAGAAAGAGAGAGACACGGAGAGAATGAGAGAAAGAAAGAGAGTGAGAAAGGAAGAGAAAAAGAGAGAGAGATGAAGAGAAAGAGAGAAACAGACACATACACAGAGACAGTGAGGGAAAGAGAGAGAGAGAAAGAGAAAGAAAGGGCGTCAGACACACACATACAGATAGACAGAAAGAGAAAGGAAGACACGCAGAGATAGAGTGAGAGAAAGTGAGACAACGAGAGGGAAAGACACACATACACACACACAAACAGAGAAAATCAGAGAGAGAGAAAGAAAGAAACAAAAGAGAGAAAGAGAGAGAGAAAGAGAGCGAGAGAAAGAGGGAGACAGGCACATGCAGATGAAGATAGACAGAGAAAGAAGAGAGATAGAAAGAGAAAGAGAGAGAGAGAGAGACACAGATACAGAAATAGATAGAGAAAGAGAAAAAGAGAGGGAGAGACAGGCACACGCAGACAAAGACAGTCATAGAAAGAGAAAGTGAGAGACAGAAAAAGAGAGATTACAGAGATAATCAGAGAGAGAGAGAGAAAAAGAGAAAGACAGAGAGAAAGAGAGCGAGAGAGAAAGACACACACACACAGACATAGAAAAAACAGAGGAAGAGCAAGAGAGAGAAGAAACACAGACACAGATATAGACACAGAGAGAAAGAAAGAGACGGACAGACAGACACATACACACAGACAGAGATAAACAGAGAAAGAGAGAGAGAAAGAGAGAGAGAGGAAAAGAAAGAGAGAGAGATACAGACATACACAAACAGTGATAGACAAAGAGAGAGAAAGAGAGATACAATTGTAAAGAAAGAAATAGAAAGAGAGTTTGCAGATGCAGCTTATGGGGAACACACTATTAGATCTGGTAGTTATAGAATAGGTAAGTCTAGAAGACCAGCCAGTAAACAATAAGACAATAGGATGCAGAACATGGATGCACTCTCGTGGTTGGAATAAAAATTAATGTAGAGTCTAAACTTAAATTTACTCTGACTAATTAAAGGAAGACATACATTTCAGAGGAAAGAATTACCTTTTTCTCAACAATAACAACAACAACAACAACAACAACAACAACAACAACAACAACAACAACAACAACGACAACAACAATTACACCACTTTTACATGACATGGTTCTATATTTAGACTACATTTACTATAGCCCTTTCGCTTGTGGAGAAAAAGTGGGCTGGGAGGAGACGAGGAAGGGGGGACAGCAGTGACACTTCAACACTACGTAGCCGTATGGCTGTGTTTTTGGGGAGAGTGGTTGGGGTGATAAGGAATAAAAAGAGGAAAGGATAAATAAATATCAATAAGGCCTCTAAAACGGTCACAGGAGAATGGGAAAATAAATAAAACAAAGAAAGGGGGAAACCACGGCGATAATAAGTGAGAAAGAGAGAGAGAGAGAGAGCGAGAGAGAGAGAGAGAGAGAGAGAGAGAGAGAGAGAGAAAGAGGAAGGAAATGTACAATCGAAAGAAAGAAGGAAACAGTTATACACGTTATCTCTGAGCTTCATTATAAGAGACAACACTGTATTTAAAATCCTTTCTCCTCCTTCCTCCCCTAATATCACCTCCACCCCCAAAATATTTGCTTCTCACTGGTTAGTCCGTGATTGAGTCATATTAACAGCTGTGCAAATTCCTGAGGAAATCATTATTGTGGGGAATAACGTAATGTACTGTGCAGAATCAGGTCAATGCAAGTTGTCAATACCAAGGTACTGAAGAACCAGAGTCCCTCTTGTCATAATTTTATCTTGTGAAAGTGGATGACCAAACCAAAAATGTGGGGAGATAGACACATTGAGACAATAGGAAGATCTAAAAGAGAACGAAAAACCCAACAATCGTAAAGCCACTAGACCATGACGTTGAGGATGGGTTGGAGAAGGGGTGAAATGGGTGAGAGATAGGGAGGAGGAGTTAGGGAGCAAATCATCAGTTTATGTCCTTTTGTCTTATATAATTGTACGTATGTGCATTAGAGACAACATGCATGAGAGAAACAAAAGGTGAGAGAGGAGAAGGAGAGGAAAAGATGAAAGGAGAGAGAAAGAGAGAGAGATTGAGAGACAAAGAACGAGCAATAAAAGAGAAAGAGAAATAGAGAGAAAGAGAGAAAGAGTATCATTGAGAGAGAAAGATACGCACTGCAGAAGTGAACAAAGTCACAAAGAGAGGTTGTCTGTTTGCCATCTGGAGTAAGATTTAACATGTACAGCAAAAATGTTTATGCTGCCTGGGAGCAGTACATTGAGAGGCTTGGAACTGTGGAAGGGCGATATCTTTTCTGGAGCAGAAAATGAATCCCAACCCAGCTGCTCCCTCCCTCTCTCCTTTTTCCACTATAGGTGCACAATGGTAAAAAAACATAACACAACTACTGAGGTTGGAATAATATTCTACTCCTGCAATTTAATTCATATGTTGGCAAGAGTATTTGATATTGAAGAGAGAAAAGATAAGCAATGGATAAAAAACAACTACAGTTCATACATAAGACCTGTACATGGGAAATATATGTACACGTAGGAGAAATTATAATAATATGATGTAAGCATGGATACAATAATAGATTGTTGTTTGTTGCTGCTTATTTGTCTTATTCTTTGGTAACTCTCCTGGATTCTTGGAAACAAAATGTGTATTAAAAACAGACATATATAATAATAATGCATGACAACATCGGGTGTGAAATACTGATTTCGAGTGCTGACTGCTTCATAATTCACACCGGGTCAAAGGTGTAACTAAGGTATCCACTCCTCAACGTGTCCAGGCTTCGTCTTACAAAAATAACCATCACTGTGTCCCACGACAAATACGTGCGGTAATCTAAGCCGAGGGTAGTCTAGTATAAATCCTACGACGGTATCACGAAGGGTAAGTTAGATAACGACAATCAGAGGTACGTTTTTTGCTCATGTGTGTGATGCCCGTGGGTAGTGGGCGAACTTTAGACTTTAGTTTCAAAGTTATTGAAGGAGCTCTTTATCAACGGTCTTGTGATGGAGAAGATGTGAAAAGAATCAAGGGTGGTAAGTATGCAAGTAAGCGAGACAAAGACCTAAGTAATATGGCAAACACCTTTCACAGATCAACACACTCTTTTCTAGCTCTTCCGCATAATCAATAGGACAAGGGTCAAGAAGGACAACAACAACAACAATAACATCAACATCAACAACAACAACAAAAATAACAACAACAAGAACAACAAAAGATGATGGAAAATAGGACATAAGGCGTCAGTACTGTTCACTATCTTTAAAACGAAATCTCTGAGACTTTTCTGTTCTGTCCATCCGTCCCTCATTTTTTTCTCTCTCGCCCTACAAAAATTTAGCATTCAAAGGAGTGCAGATTTCGTAGTACGGTGA
>JAWQUT010000455.1:0-10556 GCA_033807755.1 Ellobium chinense
ATTTAAAATATCGTTTTTGAATAGCAGTGCGATCTGGGTAATTTTGGGGCCAAACGCTACCAGTCATCGGCGTATGCTCTGAAACAAAATCCAGGACTTGCGCGCGATTACTAGTTTAAACATCATAAAATGCAATAAAAATTAGGCACACTTGCCAGTTTTTGCTTGATTGTGTTCATTATTTGCAAAGTTATGCTCAGGTAAGTACTACCAATCGAAGGCCGATGCGCACTGCGCCGCCATTATGATGAGAACGGAAGAAATTTCCGGGCGGTCAAGGAACAAATATACCAGGGACCGTTCATTATAATTTTCAACCCTGATTATTTACAACTTGCTGCATCTTTTGCCTTGTCAAAAACAATTAAAAAAAACGTACACACAAAAAAATCATTCAAGAACATAATTAACATAAAACAACTGAGAATAAATGTCCATGTCGATCTGTTCAATTGTTGTGTGCAAGAAAGGGATGGCCTAGGGACAGCAAAGGGTGGTGGGTATATGAACTTGGAAAGGTGCTGGTGGTGCATAATGTAGTAAATTTGTGCTTTCATGCCAGCACTCAACGGTAATTTTCTCAGTAACCACTGAAGCTACATCCATCAAACTTATGTCACTTAAGCATCTGTTTGAGACAAATTACTTGCACTATTATTTATGACATGCAGTTATTTCTTCACGGAGTTGTTGGCACTTAATATTGTGCAACAGAAGTAGGTAAGCTGCCTCACAGCACCTTTAGATCATGTTTTCTGGTTATGAGTTTTCTAATGACTTGGGATGATCTGTACAACTTCTTTATCTTGCTATACCCTGCAATTTGATGTATGACATGTTGATGTAACTACCCTGCCAGCATCCTTTCACTCATTATCCTTTTTTTTCTATATCAGTGCCAAAGTCGTGCATCAAAAGTAGTAGCCCTCCAATATGTCCGCGTAACCATGTTATATTTCACACCAATTTCCCCTTGAGTTAGTCTGGTCTTGAGTATAAGTCTGGCTTTAGTCGGAGTCTATGCCTCAACGCAGTCGAGCCCACGTCTGGCTCCTGCGAGGCTCTTCATGCATTCTCCCCCATCAGGCTGGTGGTAGTCTGGAAGCTGTGACTGAAATTAAAATGTTCTATCTGCACTACATGTGATTAAATTTTGATGTCGTCCACTCTACACAGCTGTGTTCCTGACGTCTGTTCATACCAATGACTGACCCGTTGAGGTTCGAGTTAGGCTAAAGCCCATAGCCAAGCTTGCCTTCCCACCCCTCTTCATCTTCATCTACATCAACGTCAACATCGACAGACAACAAACACCAAACCTTCCCTTCTCCTCATTTACGACAATAAGGATGGCAGCAGTTGTTGAGTTTGCATAACAGTTGAGGAGATGTAGCCAGTTCACAAAGAAAAATTAACTCCAATCACCAATGTCAACACGATATCCTTTGAACTTTAAGAAATAAATATAATAAAATAAAGTTGAAGGGGCAGACTTTATAATCATACGGACATAAAATAGATCATATTACATTAATTTATATTTTATGAACTTTGTTAATGATATCAACTCCACAAACCCTAACTGATCACGCAAATAATGCAAACAAAAATATGTTTCAACATTACATAGGAATTAACTTATTTACGTCATGCAATATATTTCCGAAAAAAAAAGCAATGACGGCTCCCTTGGGATATTTTGTAATGGTAAATACGGTGCTCACAAAGAAAGTGTCACATGAGACGGACACTCTCCGACCGCCTAACATGGGTCCGGTGGGAAGGTAAGGGTAGAAAAACATTTTTTTTCAATGCAATAATTTAATATTCAAGCTAAAGTTTTGGTATTTACCACAGATGACATATTTTTCTACTCTTTGTACGAAACTTACCGGCAAATATTCGGTAGTTTTAAAGATATATCTGATATTTTCAATTTTCCTCGAACGCAATGATCGGCAACGTCCTAGCTGTCGCTAGACTAGAATATATCGTCTGCAAACAAACAAAAGTCACCGTCTGCTACGAGCACGCGACGTCATCACACAAATATAGCGGACGGATTGAGTTTTCTCACAGCTGAGCGAAAGTTTCGCGAAGTTTTGCTGTTCAGTTCAGAGGCCAAAACTCCACAGCCACAGTACAGAATAATAGAGACTTTAGAATGGCTACTGGGCGTCAAAGCTGACAACATTAAGCTGGATCTATTTAGAATGTTTACGACGCTTTATGTAGATCTAGTCTAGATCTAAATCTCTTTCACAATAATTTTCATACCTTCCCTGGTTCGAGGACAGTCTTTCTTCAATGCCGGCACGCCTTCGTTTTCAGCCTGGACTAGGTCTACGACTAAAAGTGAAACAACCACAATGCCCATCATAGCCAGGTTTTTAAGACTTTTCATGTTCAATTTGAATCATTCATTAATGTGCACATTCTGTACTTCTTCCTGCAAAGCACGGAATACAGATTAAGTGATCTGGAATTCCAATGCAAACAAAAGGATAACAGCTGAAGCTTAAACTAGACTATATTATCGGTTTTGAGAGAAAATGGTAATAGGTTAAGACAACCTGTCAAATGACTATTATTTTTTGTTAGTATTATATGGTGTCAACTCTTTTCTGTGTAAAACAAGGTTGGTGCTGTTTTAACTTCGGGCGACTACTACTTCGAGTACTTACATATTCATTGAGCCGTACTTGAGTCCTAAATTAATAAACTATCCTCAGTCTCTAGGCCCAGCTTCATTATTCGTGCTAGGCCTAGTTAAACCTGGACACGCACGTCAAAAATAATTTTCTGTTTTCCAGTACTTTTTTCCCCTGAAAATTATCTATGGTGCATACCGAGACAATCTTGTGAAGAAAGAACATCGTTCTGTTACCACATGCAAGTGTAATATGACGCAAAAAAAAAAAAAGCTGGGGTGACCGAGAATTGCCCTTGCGTCTAGAGTTATTCCCCTTCCCCGAACAGCAGCGACTTATGGCAAAAATGATGACATCACTAAAGTTCCAGCAACTACAAACACCTCTATCTGACAATGTATTATTCAGCTTTCAGTTAAGGTTTGGGTCATCCAAATTCAAAAGTAAAGTTCTGTGTAAGCCATGTAAAGTATTCTGCATTTTTATTGCCTCAGCACGATTTTGTTTGACACAGCTGCCGTTTACAGTGGAATTAAAAGATTCATACAGACATATTATCACCCGTCCACAGAGCACTACCTTACAGACAGCTTGGCCGTGCGGGTAGAGACAAATAGCCAAGTTTGTCCCAAGGTATTTTCTCGGAGCAGGGCAAGCAACGAGCAGCAAGTCCGCCACCAAATCTGCCAGCCTTCCGGTATCAACAGTGTTGAATATTACTAATGACTGGGAAATGGCAGTAGATTTGCCGGGCTGTCAGACATCCCCCAGGCAATCCGAACAACTAATATGAGACCAGACATCGTCGTGCATTCAACAAAGCTCAAAGCAGATGCTGCTGATTGAGCTGACAGTGCCGTTTGAGTCCAGGATGGACGAGCAGCATGCGTACAAAATTGCCAAGCACAGTGATCTTGTTCTCGAACTAAGAAGAGCAGGATTAACGGCTGTGGAAGTAAGGGCAAGGGGTATGGTGAGCACCACGGTCTTCGGTCTTCGACCTACTCAAGTTGCTCGGAATAGGAGGACGGGCTGATCTGAAGGATCTGGCAGAGACTGCAGAGAAAAAGCTCATCATGGATATGGACCAAGCGTAGTGAACAGTGGAATGTTGCACAATAAGTTTAAATGTACTTAAAATTCAACTTACACTATGGCTTCATGGTGGCAGAGATGAAATGAAGCAAGGAATTAAGGAACTAGAGGTTGCGGGTTCAAATCCCTCCCGAAACGGGGAAAAAAAATTAACAGAAAGACACTTGGGAGTGAAGTCCAAAGGCCGAAACACTTGTTAGATGAGGGTATCTTTCTCTGAAGATCTTCTGTTGCCTCGCTCTCCGAGTAAGAGAGTTTCATATCTGACGTAAGCTTATGGCCGCCACGCGCGCAGTGGGTGAAAGAATTCGGACTTTGCATAACATAGTCGTAACCCTGTAGGTTTTGTAGGGCAGGCAAATGTATTATACTCATGTTGACAGACACTTGGAAGACTGTTTTATTATAATAACAGGGTATCGTATAATTTAACATGGTCCGTAGGACGATGTAACTTTACTTTAAGCTAATGATATAAGGGCAGTATGGTGGAGGTGCTAATAATTAAACGCTGGTGGGTGACAACTGGCTGATCCAGCCCGATAGCAGCCTTTTTCTGCAAGCCTATTCTGCTTCTCTCCTTCGGCCCTCTATATTTTCTCTCTCGCTCCCCTCTGACTTTCTCAAAAACGTGTGATGGGAAGAGAGGTGGAGTTAGCAACACAATAACTTTTTCTTTTTCAATTAGGTACATGTGAGCTGCCATGCTGGACCCATGTGAATTTGCCCACTGACAGTAGCAAGACATATACTGTGAGCAGTCGGAAGTGTGTTTGGGTCACGGGTGAACACTAGGCTCACACGTGAAAGTTAGGGACGATTCAGGCAGTAGGTATTTAAGAATTAAATTGTTGTGAAGTTAGCATCCTTGTGGTGTAGTGGTGTTCAGACTTGCAAGCTGAGAGACCCTAGATTCGATTCCCGGTAGGGACAAAAATTTTTTTTAATGAAATGTGGGTTGTTGTTTTTTTCGACCCTTTTTCTCAAAATTGAACCTTCACATTGATTTGGTAAAATTCCTAGTGACACACTTCCCTAGATAAAGTGTAACATCATAAAAAAACAGTTATCAGATTGGGCTCACATTCCTCCCCAGTAACATGAATACAATAATAATGTCTTTCCACCCAGTTACATATTGGTAATGAGGTGAATGCAGTGAGGAGATAGTGAATCAGAGACAAGGAACTAGCACCTGCGCGGTGTGACGGAGTCATGCCATGGTTCTTGGATATCTTTTCGCGGCGATAAACACAGACTCATTTGGCATAGATTGGGATAAAACGAAGGAAAAAAAATCACAGCACCTTTTATTGTTGTCGTTGTTGTTGTTGTTGTTGTTGTTGTGTTGTTGTAACCTATATTTTTGCTGCTTCAACATGCCATTTTATTAAAGTCGCGCGGGTGAATTGTGACATTCCAGTTGTTTTGTTGTTTTTGTTTTTTTTTGGTAGGGCGTTTCTAACAGGCGTTAAGCTCAATACTAATAATGATTAACTTGATATTAAGCCGCTGCACATGATATCCTAAATCTGTACACCGAAAGGTATGAACAGTAAGTGTAAGACCCTCAGAAATTAACATGAAGAAGTACTCCCACGAATGTTCAAAAATGGTGAGAAATTAATTTCTCAAGATTGAGAGGGGAAAAAAAGTGAAAATTGTTACACATTTTATAAGTAGAATTGGCTTACACCTTAACCAAGACAAAACATTTCCTCTGAGAGGAGCGGCAGTGATCACACTAAGAGCAAAATGATAAAGTACCCGGGGAAGATGCAAAGTGCCGATGATTTTACACGAGCGGAGTAAAGACCGGTCTGCAGACTGCATGTTATATTATGTTGTGTGCTAAGGATTAGTGCATGTAGACTATTTGTTTTCCCTGGGAACGTCATAGTTATGTGTATCTGCTAGCAAGACAAAGTCTTTTATTTTTAAGTTGGAGGAAATGAAAGTCCAGTTTGATAATTTCTAGAGGCTCTTACACATTATTTTAGGAAGTTTGCCATGAGGGATTTTACCATTAAATTACTGTGAAAGATCAGGTTTTAGAAGATAGGCTACAAAAAACCTACACTAGAAAATGTCCTGTCCCTACCGGGAATCGAACCCAGGGTCTCTCAGCCTGCAAGTCTGAACGTGTTACCACTACACTACAGGGACGCTAACTTCACAGCAATTTAATTCTTAAATACCGTCGGCCTGATCATAGTCTGCAGTAAATGAAGCAAGGTTGTTTTTGTCTGATGATGATGCTGATGATGAGGTGATTATGATGGAGGACGGGGGGAGGCGAGCATGGCTATGGACTTATAGCGGAACCTGAGTCTCTTCCAATGCTCAGTCAGGCACAGACGTCAGTAAGGCAGCCATATACATTGGACGACATCAAAGTTTATTTACATCAGCACTATAGTAGTCTATAGATAGCATGTTTTGGCATCGGTCACAGCTTCCAGCCAGCCTCGAGGGATGAAAAGGCACAAAGAGCCTCTCACACACCAGACGTGGGCTCCACTGGGCTCAGATTTACACTCAGATTCAGACTAACTTACGGAGGAAATTGGTAATAAATACGAGGGTGTATGAAAAGTTTTGAGCCTCCAAGAAACTAAGACAGACAGATAATTTTTAAAACTTTTGTTTTTCAACATAATCTCCATTAAGGGCAACGCATTTGCTCCAGCGGTGCTGAAGTGCCATTATCCCTCTTGAAAAGAACTCTTCAGGTTGGGACCCCAGGAATCCCTCCACAGCATGACCTCGTCGTCGGTGGCAAAATGTTGACCAGCCAAAGCTATTTTCATCTCAGGGAACAGATGGAAGTCAGAGGGTGCAAGGTCTGTGGAATAGGATGGGTGAGGGACAACTTCAAACCCACAGTCACGAATTGTTGCCATGGCGACTGAATTATGAGCTGTAGCATTGTCTTGATGGAAGAAGACCCTTCTTGTGAGCATTCCCTTTCTTTTGTCTCTGATATTTTCTCGTAGACGTTTCAGAAGATCCGAGAAAAACAAGACTACGCGAACATAGCGGAGAGCTATTACACCAGAGGCTTGGACTCTCGGCAATGGATGCGAGAAAATAGCATCGATGTGAGGAAAATGGATATTGCAGGGGACGGTTTTACGGAGGCTGGCAGGGTATAGCTGTGAAAATTACATCATGGTGTCATATATTATATTGTAGAGCAAGATACTGCAAGTGATAGCTTTAGTTGTTACTGAAAAAAAGTAGACTTAAATGTTGTCATTAAAACACAAATTACTACAGTTCCCGAGCCTAGTTTTCACCCGTGACCCAAACACACTTCCCGACTGTTCGCATATATCTATGAAAGTGGTATAACTCCCTTCTATTTCAAAACCCCTTGAAGGAGACAGCTCCCCAGCCAATAAAATCAAAGAGTAGCTTTTTTTTTCTCTTGTTAAAATAAACTTCGTTTACCTTACAAGCTTGGCACACAGTCATGTGCTTGTAGAGCAATAGTTGTGACCCAACTAGCTTACGAATCAGTGTAGCACTACTCCCCTGTATTGTTATTGACCACCACGAATAATATACGTGATGGGACACTGTCAAGAGATAGCACATAGCCCTTTTTTGGGCATATCCCCATTATCATATTTTACATTACAGGCTGAAGTTTCCATGCTTCGTGAAAGCTCCCATATAATATGCTTGTAGATGCCTGTGGATGATAACAGTACTGATCATTTTGACTGTGTCCTGTGAAACGTGGCTTTGGAGCTCTGATGCTACCTCCCTCTTTTTAGGAGATCCACTCTTTGATGGTCCCCAGCACTTAAAAAAAAAAAAATTATTTCTATTCTGTATTATTTCCTCACTGGCTCCAATCCAATTCTACGGTAAGGCTAGTTGTAGAGGGTTGGGATCATCAGGGCAACAACAATAAACAAGCACTTGTGTCAATGCCGACGGCACGTTGTATGATGTCTGTCTGCAAGTTGCATTTAGTCTCTGTCCTGTGCTTGGGGTGTGTGTATGGGTGTGTGGTGTGTTTTTAAACTTCATGGTGTTTACGTCTTGTAAATTTATTTCGCATGTCTAGATAGTAGATACACATGGTCTGTGTCCATATCCTTTACCATGAGTACAACTGTCAAGAGATTGACTAATAGGTGTATACATGTCGCGGGAGTCTAACGTTATTACTGGGATGAAAGTGATACATTATAATAAGTTAAAAATACACTTATTACTAAAGTATTATTAATGTCGAGGTCAATCTCATAAATGAGGGAATAATAATGAATCCGTGCATTTGCAATTCATATTTAATAATAAGGTAGGCCTGAGCATTAGCCCCAGCTTCTTAGAATAATAATACAGATCTGTCATCCCACTCCCCGAGCGAGTAAGTCGGCATACTGAGATAGATCCATGGATTGCATTAATTCCGTGAGAATACCCTACAGAAGCACAGTTTGATTAATTAGATCTAGGTCATCAAAACAATTTTAGCCCAAAAGACGTCATTTTTCCAAGCTACAAGTAGAGCTGAATACTAGCCTCGGCTAAGGTTGGGCACCCATGTGCACGTTGACCCCCAGCCTCGTCAGGTGGCTTCCGATTGATGACGTATACTTAGTTCCCAGTCGAGTTTCAGGCGCTCGATCTGAAGAAGCCTATAGGCATTAATACAGTTTTTTTAGACGATGAAGAGTACACTTTGTTACTAAATATAAAGACCACCAATAGGTTACTGTGAAACGGTGAGGAGAGGTGCATGATGTCTTTTTTAAAACATCCCTGTCAAAATAAATACCGGTATATCAATGTTGATTATTTAGCAAAAAATAAAAATCACATACACCCTGCTTAAAGCAGAAAGGCAAGAAATAACAAATTAGTTCAACACCATTTATTATGTTGCGAAGGAAACCTTTTTTTTTTCTTCTGATACAGCGGCAGATAATAGGGGGGGGGGGGGGGAAGAAAGGAGGGTCAAGGAGGGGAGTCAACAGCCACTCCTATGCATCATGAAAGTGGACATCCAGATGTAGGGAGAATGATAATAGAAAGAAAGAAAAGGTTGGAGAGAGCATGCGTGACCAAACAAGGCATACCAAAAAGTTCTTCTCCAGTCCTCCCAATCTTACTCACCTGTGCCGAAACTTCCAAGAAAAGGTGAAAATCTGCACCACATCACCGCAAGTGCCCAGTCACTTTCAAGCTGGATCATAGCTATCCATTTTCTTTTGTACTGCGCCAAAAAAAAACCCCAAAAACAGTTGGGTGTGCATTCTATTATTTATGTAGATTACATCATTATTGCATTTCTTCGCACATTCCTCGCGTTTTTCTTTCATCATGACGATGATTTAGGCTAATAAAGTTAAATCGCTGAAAACACTCTTATAATAATGATAATAAAATTTATGTCCGAGATGAGAAATGTGCGTCAACTCTTGCGTTAAAACCATGCCGTACTTGATCCAGAAGAAAGTTGTGGAATCATTTTTATAGTGGTTTGGGGGGCACAAAAGCCGACATGAATGTTGTGAATTTTTATGTGCAGTTACTCTCCCTGCGAATGGAGTTCAGGCAAATATTATAGATAGCCTAATCTTAGTCTTTGATTCAAAAGCTTTAAGCTTTTTTTTTTCTCTCAACTCGTTGTTTTCACTCTTCAAAGCATTATAAATCTTGATGTTTCACTCTATAGTATTATGATGATGAAAAATCCCAGTCGGTATTAGTTGTGTGTCTTTTTCACATTACCACTCGCATTCTGTTTTTAATTTTCATGATAATAAAACCTTTACTGTATACAGTGAACCTCGATATTAAAGTAGGACACGCACGTCAAAAATAATTTTCCGTTTTTTAATACTTTTTCTCTCTAAAAATTATCTGTGGTGCCCACCGAGTCAATTTTGCGAAGAAAGTGCATCAGTTCTGTTACCGTGCGCGTATGTAATATGACGCAATAAGGAGAGCTAGAGTTACCGGGTTTGGCTCCTGCGTCCATAATTATTCCCCTTCCCCGATCAGCAGAAGCCTGTGGCAAAAACGCTGACGTCACTTACGTTCCAGCAGCCACAGACACCTCTACCTGACAATGTATTATTCAGCTTCTAATTAAGGTTCTTGTATTCCAAATTCAAATGTAAAATTTGATAGTGTAAACCAGAAAAAGTATTCTGCACTTTTATTGCCTCAGCATGATTTCGTTTGGCATATCTACTGTTCACAGAGGAATTAAAACATTCATACCAACATGCTAGCACCCGTCCGCAGAGCACTGGCTAAACAGCTTGACAATGTGGCGAGAACGTATTTGACGTAAGCTTATGGCCGCCACGCGCGCAGTGGTTTTAACAATTCGGACTTTGGATAATGTAACCCTGTGGGTTGTCTGGGGCCAGCAGAGACGTTATATCATTATGACAGACACTTGAAAGACTGTTTTATTGGAATAATAGGGTATCGTATGATTTAATATAGTCTGTAGGACGGTGCAAGAGAAAAAAGTGTACTTTGTTAGTGAGATATATTACTAATATGGAGGTCCACGCAAATAAAGAAATGATAGAATTATAACGAATCCGTACATGTCAAATTGGCTTTCCCTAACAACAGCACCGATTTATTCGAAATATCGGTCTAGTACATGACCTGTCTATGACCAAATTTAATGAACTCGTGAAATTTATACCTAGACATGTATTCTGAGAATGGATCCGAAACTTGGCTGTCGATTCGATTCTCAAGAAAATGATATTCGAGTTGTTGAGTTAGAATAGCACTCCGCCCATCAAAGTAAACAAATGATTGGAC
>JAWQUT010000455.1:10602-21492 GCA_033807755.1 Ellobium chinense
ACATCACATGTTTTAACCGTTACATACAATTACACATCGAACAGTTATTGTGATAGGCAACAGGTCAAGTGAGAAGACATACTTCATCTGAATTAAGAAGCAAAGGACTATCATCTCATAAATCATTTCTCTATTGGTGTACAGCACATGGCTGCATAGAAATTAATAATTGCATTATTAGAGTGACTGTACCAGTCATCGACGTAGACCAGTCATCGGCGTACTATAGAACTTTGGCCTCTGAACAGCAAAACTTCGCGAAACTTTCGCTCAGCTGTGAGAAAACTCAATCCGTCCGCTATATTTGTGTGATGACGTCACGTGCTTCTAGCAGACGGTGACTTTTGTTTGTTTGCAGACGATATATTCTAGCGACAGCTAGGACGTTGCCGATCATTGCGTTCGAGGAAAATTGAAAATATCTTTAAAACTACCGAATATTTGCCGGTAAGTTTCGTACAAAGGGTAGAAAAATATGTCATCTGTGGTAAATAACGAAACTTTAGCTTGAATATTAAATTATTGCATTGAAAAAAAAATGTTTTTCTACCCTTACCTTCCCACTGGACCCATGTTCGGCGGTCGGAGAGTGTCCGTCTCATGTGACACTTTCTTTGTGAGCACCGTATTTACCATTACAAAATATCCCAAGGGAGCCGTCATTGCTTTTTTTCGGAAATATATTGCATGACGTAAATAAGTTAATTCCTATGTAAATTTGAGCAAAGGGGTTTTTAGAAATGCTAAATATATTCCCCCCAATCCATGGCATTCGCTGCATTTTAATAAAACATATTTTTGTTTGCATTATTTGCGCGATCAGTAAGGGTCTGTGGAGTTGAAATCATTAGCAAAGTTCATAAAACATAAATTCATGTAATCTGATCTATTTTATGTCCATATGATTATAAAGTCTGCCCCTTCAACTTTATTTTATTATATTTATTTCTTAAAGTTCAAAGGATATCGTGTTGACATTGGTGATTGGAGTTAATTTTTCTTTGTGAACTGGCTACATCTCCTCAACTGTTATGCAAACTCAACAACTGCTGCCATCCTTATTGTCGTAAATGAGGAGAAGGGAAGGTTTGGTGTTTGTTGTCTGTTGATGTTGATGTAGATGAAGATGAAGAGCGGCAGGAAGGCAAGCTTGGCTATGGGTTTTAGCCTAACTCGAACCTCAACGGGTCAGTAGTTGGTATGAACAGACGTCAGGAACGCAGCTGTGTAGAGTGGACGACATCAAAGTTTAATCACATGTAGTGCAGATAGAACATTTTAATTTCAGTCACAGCTTCCAGACTACCAGCCTGCCTCATGGGGGAGAATGCATGAAGAGCCTCACAGGAGCCAGACGTGGGCTCGACTGTGTTGAGGCATAGACTCCGACCAAAGCCAGACTTATACTCAAAACCAGACTAATTCAAGGGGAAATTGGTGTGAAATATAACATGGTTATGCGACATATTGGAGAGCTACTACTTTTGATGCACGACTTTGGCACTGATATGGAAAAAATGGACAATGAGTGAAAGGTTAATGGACGCTGGCAGGGTAGTTGTGCAAGTTACATCAACATGTCATACATCAAATTGTAGGGTATAGCAAAAATAAAGAAGTTGTACAGATCATCCCAAGTCATTAGAAAACTCATAACCAGAAAACATGATCTAAAGGTGCTGCGAGGCAGCTTACCTACTTCTGTTGCACAACATTAAGTGCCAACAACTCAGTGAAGAAATAACTGTATGTCATAAATAATAGTACAAATGATTTGTCTCATAGAAATGCTTAACTGACATAAGTTTGATAGATGTAGCTTTAGTGGTTACTGAGAAAAGTACAGTTGAGTGCTGGCATGAAAGCACAAATTTACTACATTATGCACCACCAGCACCTTTCCAAGTTCATATACCCACCACCCTTTGCTGTCCCTAGGCCATCCCTTTCTTGCACACAACAATTGAACAGATCAACATGGACATTTATTCTCAGTTGTTTTATGTTAATTATGTTCTTGAATGATTTTTTGTGTGTTTTTTTTTAATTGTTTTTGACAAGGCAAAAGATGCAGCAAGTTGTAAATAATCAGGGTTGAAAATTATAATGAACGGTCCCTGGTATATTTGTTCCTTGACCACCAGGAAATTTCTTCCGTTCTCATCACAATGGCGGCACAGTGCGCATCAGCCTTCGATTGGTAGTACTTACCTGAGCATAACTTTGCAAATAATGAACACAATCAAGCAAAAACTGGCAAGTGTGCCTAATTTTTATTGCATTTTATGATGTTTAAACTAGTAATCGCGCGCAAGTCCTGGATTTTGTTTCAAAGCATACGCCGATGACTGGTAGCGTTTGGCCCCAAAATGACCCAGATCGCACTGCTATTCAAAAACGATATTTTAAATAATATTCGTGTAGAAAGAATGCCACTAACCTCACAGTTTTAGGAGCAAGGATTAATACTGTTATAAAATCTAGGGTAAAGATATTCATGTCTTACTCTGTTGCTGGAGATAAAAAAGAGATGCTAAAATACGCCGATGACTGGTACAGTCACTCTATGTCCATTTCTTAAGAACTTATTATCTAACCTAGCTAGAGTAGGACTAGATCTACAGTACTAGGTTCAGAGGATGAAGAAAGAATGGCTTTCTCTAACAACAGCACCGATTTAGTCGAAATATCGATCTAGTCCATGACCTGTCTATGACTAAATAAACTGTATCATTATCATTGCGGTGCTGTCCTTCGAGATAGCTGAAAGAATGAGCTCAGATTAATTTTGATCAATGCATATGCCATCATTGTATTGCATGACAAATTATACAGATCTGTCAAGGAATCAGTACCTTAAACTGAGCGAACAGCAATTGAGCAACTGGATGAGGATCTTTATACTTATAGGGTATTTGTTGTGGTCACTTTGAGCAGTTGAGTGAGAATCGTTGATTTTTTAAAGAAAATTCTTATAGTCATACCATAGTTATTGATTATTAGTTTTGGTGGAAGTACCTTCTGAGCACTACTTTTCCAGATTGTCATTGTGTTAAATTGTTTTCATGTCATAGTCTATCCCAGTTTTGTACAATCTACAATACATTTCTGTGACTGTAAACTAGCAGTAGGGTTTTAATTGATCTCTCTACCTAGGTGTTATTCTTCTCTGAGAGATCTGGAAGTGCTTTGCAAAATGATGAAATCTGCACAAGTCTGCTCTTTGGGGAAGAGGCAGTAGAGATGTGAATTGCCAGGGCACTTAACTTACGCCTGGATGTGGAGGTTGAATGAGGAATCAATAAATCTGGCTTGCATTATTCTTGATTCATCGAGGGAATAACTGAAGGTGGAAAATATGCTTCTCAAGGAATACAGAATATGCATGCCAATATCGGTGGATGAGGTAGGAGATTATTTAGTGACTGATCTGCTCTTCTTGAAATGAAGTAAAAGTTGATTCACAAGAAACAGAACTTTTAAAAAACAGTCGAGTCCACTTAATTTGACATGGATTATTCAATTTTCTCGTAATTTGACGGAAAACGAAATTTAATTTTTTTTCTTCCTCTTTGCACATAATCAAATAATCCCTGTTATTTATGAGGATGGCAGATGAGAGCACAGGGTCAAACAGTCAATCAGTAATCACACACTCAGGGACGCTGATGGTGGAGGCTATTGAAAGCACCAGTCATACTAGTTTCTAATAAAACTTTGAGAGTGATCCATTATATATGTGGGTTTAGGTTGCATAAAGACCGTACAGGCAGTACATTTTGACTTGGAAGTGGAAAAAAGTCAAGGCAAAAGCATACATGACTAGGTCTAAACTGTGGCAGAGTGGACGGTTACAGGGATCTCTAATTAGTAGACTATTTTTGGACTCTAATGTTTTGCGACATTAATTAAGATGACAAAACATGTTGAGAGCATGCACAAAAAGACATGCTGGGAATAAGACTGAGAAAACACACAAAGTCTAGGAAGTCATCTGAGCAATTCTTTACCTAAACAGTTTGTGCCTTTCTTCTTGTATAAACTCATTCAGACTTACCGGCAAGGTGAGCACTACTTGTATGGTGGCACAGGAGAGAGAGACGGGTAAAGTCCTTTTCAGGACTACTGCTTTTTAAACCCAGTTTTGTCCCACCCAATGCAACCTTTTTCAGGATTCATAAATGAAAGGAATGGGACAGCAGGGCTGAAAGGAGGTGACTTTGTCCAAATTACCTACTGTGATGAAAATTACAATGAACAAAAGTCATACAATATACAAATACATATTCTGCTGTTACTTATGTCATAACTCAAACTCTGATAATTCAAATCCCATGCAGTGGTCCCACCAAAGTCAAATAAAGTGGACTCTACGGTATCGAAAAATGCATGCAATTCAGTTGAGAGTGCAAATAGCAGTGGCATGTTGTCATCACATTAACAATTTTAAAGATCAGATCACATATTTTAGAGAGAGTTTATTATTTGCGCTGCCAGCACTTTAACATAAAGTTTGCCCACTATTCTAATGAAGGAAGAAACCGATTCTGTTTTGTAGTTTGTATCCCAGTGAAAATCCCCAATGTTACACATATATGTAAATGAATACATAATCTCTGCAAGCATTATACCCACCCATTGTGATTTATAATGTAGGCCACAGTGACATGGAGAAACTGGAACTAAACTTTCTAGAGGCACAAACTAAGAGAAGAATTGTTTTCTCCTCTGTATTATAGAATATAATACATCAGGACATATGCATTAGTATTATCTGACACTAAGGGCTGTACAAGTTTAACTTTCAGTCGTATTAAAACACTTCTTGGCTTAAGAATGTGAAGTGTTCAGGAATGTACTCTGTATGTGTTAAATTTATGTAGAATAAAATTTGAATAACACTTCATGAATGAAGGATTTTTGTTTATATGTGCCATTTGGATGAAAAGTATGAACGAATAAGGAAAAATGTTTTGACTGCTTTACTTCAGTTTGCGTATGTGAAGGGAAATGTTTCTCAGCATGTTATGATCTGATCATTTCTATAATTAGAATTCACTGTTATACGAGGGGTGCTCAATATGTCCGTAGCATGACCTTGAAGCAGTTGTCGTAGATTGAAGAAATTTTGTGGGTACCTAGATAATTCATTTGAAATACGACATGCAAAATTTTGGGTATATCCGATTTTATCTTCGCACCGTTCAGCGCCTCAAATGAAACCATGCACAGGAAACTATTACTTGTCTGCTAAGCGTCTGCTATGGAGGCCGTTGAGTATCGCTCTGTGATCAAGTTCCTTTACTTGAAAGGGCATACCTCCACTGAAATTCATCAAGAGATGGTCCAGGTTTATGCTGAAAAATGCCCTAATTACTGTACGGTCACGAAGTGGGTGAGAAAGTTCAAATCTGGCTTTCTATCAGTGATGGATGAAGATCGCGATGGTCGCCCACCATCTGTGGTGACTGAGAAAAACGTGTCCACTGTGGAAAAACTGGTAATGCAGGACAGACGAATAACCGTAAAACAGCTTGCATTTGAGACAAAGATCAGCGTGGGTTCTATTGAAACGATTCTCCATGATCATCTAAATATGAACAAGGTGTCAGCTCGATGGGTACCAAGGTTATTGACCACAGATCAGAAACAAGAGAGGCTTGATTGTTGCAAACATCTTCTTCGACAGGAAGCAAATGACGCTTTTTTCTTTAGGAGAATTGTAACCATGGACGAGACTTGGATCTATCAATTCGACCCAGAGCCGAAAAGCGTGTCTATGCAATGGAAAAGACCCTCCTCACCCCCACCAAAGAAAGCAAAGGTCACACAATCAAGCGGAAAGGTCATGCTGTCGTGTTTCTGGGACTGTGATGGTATCATAATGACTGACTACATGGAAAAGGGGAAAACAATCACAGGAGAATATTATTCAGGGTTGCTGAAAAGACTGAGGTCAGAATTAGCAAGGAGAAGGCGGGGGAAGCTTCGTAGCGGAGTTCTGCTTTTGCATGACAACGCTCCTGCTCATCGAGCAGCACAAGCAGTGGAGACAGCTGAACGGTGCGGCTTTGAAATATCGCCCCACCCTCCGTACTCGCCGGATTTAGCTCCATCAGACTTCTGTCTCTTTCCAAACCTTAAGAAATCCATCAAAGGGCGCCGCTTTGAAGACATCACAGATGCGATTACTGCTGTTGAAGAATGGTTTGAGGCCCAATCTGACACATTTTACTCTCAAGGACTTTTGAAGGTCAAGGACAGATGGGAGAAATGTGTAACTCGGCATGGTGACTATGTAGAGAAGTAAATGTAAGTGTACCAAATTACAAGTCTTTGGGTTTATTCTATCATTGTCATGCTACGGACATATTGAACACCCCTCGTACTGGATTGTTCTCATAATTTGTCATTGTTGTTGTAGATATAAAATCTGAAAAGACCACACCATTCAGAATACATGAAGTCTCCTAAAACAGAATTTTCATTATTATTTTCTTTGTCAGTATCGCATTGGTCAGTTGTACATGATTGCAAAGCACAGTCATGAGCAGTCTGAGAAAGGAGAGGGGGTTGAAATTGTCAGAAATGAGGAATGTGTTGATCCTGTGCACGGAAAGGGCAGATACACGGAGAAGAGAGTTCACCTGTCCAGGTCTGTGTGTCACTTTGTGATTATTTAACAGTTTCAGTACAGAATATTTCCTTTGCTCACAGTATTGCATGAACTAATGAAAGCTTTTATGGGGAATTTTTTTTCACCATCAGATGCATTCAGTTACCACAAGAAACAGTAAAATTGATGGGTTACTTAGATATTAGCACTATGTTTTATTCAAGTAGCCAGAAGTTTTGATGGAAAAATTCAATTAAAGGTTTATCCTGTCTTGACCTTGATAAAATTTTTTTTTTTGTCAGGCACTGCTGAAAGTGAACAAAAAATTGTAAGTGTTGGCAGAAGAAAAGTAGAGTCAGTTAGGAAATTGTAAGACATTTTACCCTTTCAGTTAGCAATGAAGATGTAAATAGCAAACCAGTCTCTATGTGTAAGTTTTCACTCATGCATGTTATGCCTTTTTTGTCATCATATTCAGCCGCTTGCCATCATGGGTTCGTTCACTGATACCCAGGGTGTTCTACATTACAGAGAAGGCATGGAATTATTTCCCCTACACTATAACAGGTTTGTTGATAAGACAAAGTAAACAAGCATAATACTCCACTTCTGTCTCTAGCTTTGCTGCTCTCTTCCCTCCCCCACACCCATTTATTTCTGACCTCCTCACATTCTTAAACTGTCTTCTTTACAGAGTGAAACATTTGGATTAGGAATTTATTTTGCAGGTGGAAGTCTGGTCAAATTTTCTTCTCTTTGAGGAGTCCCATCCTGTAAAGACGGATTTAACTCTGGTAATGCTAAACTTCCAGTACAGCTTGAGCGCTTGGAGGTGCATTAAACTATCTTGCACGATTTATTTGTCAACTGAGTGATTTAATGCCAGGTGTCTAGCTTTTCAGGATTGGGTAGAGAAACATGAGTGAAGTCAACTTTCCATCTCAAACAGATAAGTAGTTTCCAGCTCTGAGATTAGAGAGTTTATGTACAAAACCTATAGGCTCTTTTTGCGGTCTTTTTTAAAATTTTTTGTTGTTCTGGTATTTTAAACTTTCAGTGCTTTGTAGTCAGCAAAATGGAGTTTGTAGCCACCATTGTGAAGATACTATCAAATTTCCTAGATTTTTTTTTGTTTTTAATTGAAATAAGATGCAGTTGAGTAAGTTAGTGTATCCACAAGGCCTCTCTATAAACAGTACAGTGGAAATGTGTTTCAGGTAGTCGATGATGGTTAAAGGTAGCAGTATGCATCAGTGGGGTTGAAATAATATAAATCATTATGTAATTTACTGTTGACTAGTTGGGTGGTGTAGTCATCAAATGATGCAGTGCTAAAATCTGTAAGTGGGAAATTATGAACTTGATGTTAGTATGGTATCAGTTGATCACTCCTTGAAGGCTTAATAATCCTCATGAGTCAGAAAAGATCAAAGAGGCTGAGCCATGATATCATAAGCATACCTTTTGACCCAGACAGTGGACAAAGAGTAATTTCATAAGTGTACATAACAAAGGGCCCTGAAAATGTTCGCCCAGGAAAAGTCCATGGTTGTACTTTGAAGTTGTTCATTAAAGTTGGCCTAGACTTGCATGTTTAACTTGGTCTTCTTTAAATGTTATCAGTAGTAATTACATTAATAATGCTTTGCACGCATTAAAAATCTGTATTCCTTGGAATAACGTTACAGTGTTTTGGAGTAAGGTAATGTTTATTTAATCTCAGGTTACCCATTTCAGTCCAGTGTGAAAGCATGATGGTCACACAAGTTGTTCATGTTATACCAGCTGTGGACACCTGGAAAACTACCAATATCTCATCTCAATTAAGGTCATGAACATTTCACACAGTGTGTGTCTTTGGGGTTGATTCAGTGTGAAAAGTATATTTTGTAAATGATATATATGCTCTCAACCTTTAAAGCCCCATGTGTTGATATTGCTATGAGACTGAAGCAAATTTGTCACTGTGCTTCTAAATTGTCTA
This sequence comes from Ellobium chinense, assembly GCA_033807755.1. Taxonomy (NCBI): domain Eukaryota; kingdom Metazoa; phylum Mollusca; class Gastropoda; order Ellobiida; family Ellobiidae; genus Ellobium; species Ellobium chinense. The sequence continues at coordinate 19,203 of JAWQUT010000455.1, forward strand.
ATTCAGAATTAGGGTGAAAGGCACCATGTTGTTTCTGAGATTAAGGCTCATGTTAACATGTTAAAAACAATAAAATGGGCCAATATTTCCCCACCAAAATTGCAGCTGCATAGGTACACACTGACTCTTTTTTACTTCATCATTAAAATGTTGCATCTGCATTCTCTCAGGAGTGTGACAGATTACCAAGGCCATTTATTGGAGCACAGTGACGAATTCATACCTTTAGCAGTTTTAGTTTAAAAGTTTGATTGATTGCATCTTTTTGGAAAAAGGACAGTTGTTGGCTTGTTGGCATTGATTCTTTGCAGACTTACCTTAATTTTGTGTGGGTGAAGGTTTCCAGGAATTCTTTTCAGTGACTTTATAACTATGCTTTCATTGCTCTATGATATGCATGTAGGCCTTAATGTTGTGACATAGTGTTTCTATAAGTGCACCTTCAGGAACTGCATACAGCAAAACTCTTGGCACAAGTCTGCAGTTTCACAATAGAAATATTAGCCTTACATTGGCTTTCATTCTTTTCTCTTTCATATGCTGACCTTGTCCACTACAGAGTATACGGTATGTATTGTGGCGACTTGCAATGTGAGAAAATCTTGTTTGTGACTGTGACAGTGATGGCTAAGCTAGTGTAATTTACTGATTCTTATGTAGATGACCCAATGGTATATATATCACAACCAGTAACAAATTGCCTTGTCATGATTAAATGGCCTCTTATTCTTTTAGAGGTCCTTGATTTTAGATATTAGTTCATTAAATTTCTAATGTTGTCTTTAAATTATCCAATATGTACTTCTTGAGTTATAGGGGAAAACAAGATATTTCTCAATAGCCGGAAATCTGGAAATCTGGAGTTCCCTATTTTCTATATTAGTACAACAATAGGTGCACAATTATATCATAACAGTGGGCATGAAACATGGTCATACTTGGTGCATGATAACTGACAATCTTGATGATGCACACGTGAGCCAACTACAATAACTTAAATAAGTTGAAATCAGATTTCTTAATGCATGTACCTCGATATATGAAGATTGTTTAATCCATTTACAGCATGTGACCAAAATGCATACATGTAATTTATTTTACAGATACTGTTTGAAAGGATAATGAACTGTTAATACAGTAGACATGAATGATTATAAGTTGTCCTTTTTGAAAAGAAAAGTACTCAATACCTATTGCAGTGGACAATTCTTCACTCTCAGTGTTTCTCTGGCTCTTTTGGGTTTTTTTTTTTGTTCATTCATTTGGTCAGCACATTTCTAGACTTCTTCCACAGACAGACATACATACATTCATCCATCCCACTATGATATGAAAGTAGCTTTGTTGAGTCATTCAGTTGAGCCTTATATGCTACAATATTTTCAGTGCTCTTTTGTACCACGATTCAGCATCTACATTGAAACTAGATATGAAGATAATCCAGGTACAAATGAAAATGTAAGTTTCCTTGCTCTTGGTAGTTACCATTCACTGTGTAGTTTTGTGATATGCTCCATATATTAGGCAGCAGTAAAATTATCACTGACATATCAGTTTTTATGTATTATTGTAGGTATCATGTTGCCAGCAATGAATGGATTGTCCTTTTCATGATGCATTAGATCAAATATCCAGTAATATGGGCATGGCTTCCAGGTACCAGCTAAGCAAAGTTCATTAGATATTGTTGGCTTGTTACTTAAAGTTTGGTTCACTGATAGCTATATTTAGGTAGTTAAATGGTCAGCAGATGTTCTGCATGGTTGATACATGGATGTGTGTTAACAGACAGCCACCAGTGTTTCTTTTTTGCTTGAGAATCTTTATGCAGTAAGAGTGTTTATGATTGATAGACCTGTTTTGCATGTGGCAAGATTCATATTTGTGTATGGTCTGGCTGGTTAGCATTGGTCATGAATAAATGCTGTTTTTAATCCATGATAAGAGCAAAAAGCAGTAGACAGCCTAAATGCCATTTGAGAAAGAAATTGTTGCTCACTTTATTTTTTTTACTGAAACTTTAACTGGAGCAAATTCCTGCTTGAAAACAGAGTTACCTGCACAGGATTTTTGATGTGTACACAGAATATTCTATATGTAAACACTATCTTATTGCATGGGGTATGTGGACGTATTGTTCATAATATTGCCATGTATTCATAGGAAGTCAAACTTAATGCTGACCAGTTTAGACTAATAATCTGTATTTCTTTTCTATGCAAGTGTGTCAATCTTAGTCCAGAGGAGCTGGAAAAGAGGGAAGTAGATTTTATTGATATCGCATACGACC
>JAWQUT010000455.1:21538-66382 GCA_033807755.1 Ellobium chinense
GGAGGGAGAAAACTTTCAAGAGTGTGCAGCTGCTATTTTCTGGAACCTTTGAGCACAATAAATACTGCACCTACAGTCATAAATTATTAAATGACCTTTTATCTGGCCAGAAAAAATTGTAGCCCTGAAGATATGTCTTTAAAAAGGAATTGGCATACATAGGTTTGAAAGACAAGTTTTGCATGCCTGCATGCTTGTCAGTGGAAGGGAATCACAGAAGTCTGGGAAAACATTTCACAAGTGTACAAGGTGTAGAAATTACTCGATGGGTTTTATTTCAACCACATGTCATCATTTTATTGACCATTAAGAGACTTTCAATAACAAGCTGACCATTAGTTTTTCACTGTGTAAATCTACAAATTTTCATCTGTAAGTTTCCTTTCAGCAATTTTATATCTTATTTTTTCTTACTTTCTTTCATTTTTCTGCAGGACCTTACCAAGTTTAAATCAAAAAAGACAGACAGAGGGCCATTGGATAAGAATTGGAAGGTAACCCAGAATATAAATATTAGTATGCTATTCTGGAAGAAAGAAGTCACATATATTTACTTTTTTAGATGTGAAGAAACTGAGAATCCAATCAGCTCTGCATCATTTTATTTTTTTAACCATCACAAATATATGGTAGCGTTCACATTAGCACATTACCCAAAATTTCAGTTAACCCAGATGAAAAAAAAATCTCGGTCCAAAGACCCTCTTTATTCATCGTAAAATACATGCAGTGATCTTAGTAACCCAGTAACAAATTTCAGGGAACCTTCAACAACATAAGAACTGTTGTGTCACCAAGAGTGGAAAAAATAACGGCTAGGGAAAAAAAAAGCAGTTATCCCTCCCTTTGTCTATTGGTGGTTGCCTGCATGGAGATTATGTTTATTATTGCCTCAGTCAAAGGTGACGACAGTGTGTGGCGATTCCTGACAACCCATAGCTCTAGAACACAGACATACTGAACGCTAACGCTGCACTATTGTCAGAGACAATCATTTCCCCTTTTATTGTACTGCAAATGGATAACACAAATTTGCTTCACCCACTAAGATTTGGCCAGTCTTTTCAGTGTCATGTAAACAGGATTCTGCTGTGTAATTTGACATAATTCACTTTTAGAGATAACCTCTCTTATGCCTCCTGCTATGCTTCCCACCCACAACATCATAAAGTGGCCATTGTATTTTTTGTAATGTTTTGTTGAAATCTTGGACCTTCATCTTGACATCAGGCAAGAGCCGTATTGTTAATGATTCCCTTACAATGTTGTAAAATGTTTATGGCCTCAGTTTTATTTTCAGGAGCATACTTCACCAGTGATGTGTTCCTATAAAGTTGTCAAAGTCAAGTTTGAAGTTTTTGGCTTGCAAGGCAAAGTGGAGTCTTTCACACACAAGGCAAGTAGATTTGTTAAACCTTAGATTTAAAAGAAATTCCCTGAGATAGTGTATAACCATTGACTCCACTGGTAGACAGTTTTGAATGTGTATGGTTGTTGTGAAAGTCAATTTGCTGTTGTGGATGACAGTGAGTATGTCATAGTTCAGAGATGTGTGATTTGATGAGGATGTTGTTTTTTTTTATGTTACTCTTGTTTCAAGGCATTGGGAAGGGGGTGGGGGAGGGGTGTTTGAGGGATCCTGATGTCAAAAAAAGAAAAAAAATGATGCTCAGGAAAGAATGAGAGATGTGGAGGTGAATTTGGAAAAGGGCAAGAGAAGTTAGATTGGAGAGGATGATGGGTTGGCATTCAGGTCAAGTATCTCTTTCATTTGGAACTAATTCTGTCATTTCAGTCTGTACGTGATATTCTTCTTCTTGGACACAGGCAAGCATTTGCATGGATTGATGAATGGATAGGTATGAGGAACATATATTGATAGCTTTTTTAATAAGAACTTAGTCTAATTCTGGAAACCAGGGAGGCCACTCCTCCAAGAATTCTTCAAAATCTGAGAATATTGGCGGCTCCGATAATGCCATTTGAAGTCTGTCCAAAAGCGTGAGATGACTCTCAGAAAAAAGAACTTCCGAAATCCGAAATTTCGTCAGAAGTTTCGATACGGCTGCTGTACGGAAACATTAGAATTCACTATAGGCGTTTCAATATGACCAGCATATGGCTAGATAGATTAGAATTAAGAAAAGTCACTTCTCACTTAGGGACTGTGTTTTTGTTTCGTCTCACTAATTTTAAACAGTCAGTGAGCAGAATCTAGACACGTTATGGGTGGATCTTAAACATTAGTTAGAGTTAGACTTTGTACAAGTTGGAATCTGTGGGTTACCAGATTTGCCTTGAGTCTTTTGGATTTATGGCTGTTTTCAAACACCCTTGGCTCCCAAATAACTGACTGGCTATTAGGCTCCTTTTTGCCTCCAACAGACTTTATATCAAAATTGACTTTCCCATAAACAAAGTACTTACACTTCTCTCTAACTTTCCAGACATGGTTTGGTTCTTTTTCATATGCAATTTGGCTCCACTTACAAAAAGTCTGGCAGCATTGATTGGATGTTCACACAATGGGGACAATAATTTGTGGTTTCAAATTTACCGTTGGCATAAATTAGCCTCCTGTTACATTAGAGCTTCAAGGGACCCTCCTTGCTGGAGGATGATGTGGCAAGAATCAATGGTGATCTGAATGCTTATGAATGGAGTAAAGAATGTAAAGCAAAGATCACTCACAAGTCAATGCATTATCTCCTGTGATTCCTGTCGCTTCTGCATTAGTCACAGCTATCTAGGCTTTCCTCCTGATAACAACTTCTGCTGTCTGAAGGACGGCCCTTTTTACATGCAGAATAGGATCAGAGAAACCAAACAAACGCAGCTCCAACCTTAGAAAATGCGTTTCTTAAATTCCAAACTGTCATGGACGCAGTTATTTTGGTTTTGAAAACTCGGGAAGGGAAGCCATAGGGCAAATTGGGCATTATGTTTTCCAGTGCATGCTTTCTTCTGTGGAAATTGCCTTGTAGGCTTAGGCCTAGCTTAGGCAGCAGGGGGACTGGCTGATCACTTGTTGGTCATGCTTGTGCCTTTCTCAGTCAAGCAGGATGTGGGTAAGGTTGGGCAACTTCATAGAACATGTTTGCTTTGCTGAGATAGTCTGAATCATGATTGAAAGCAAGATATCTAATCAGCGAAATCCTTTAGGGACATCCTATCTAGGAACTTTGCAAAGGAAACTTTCTCTTATCAAATCCCTGTCCAGCCACTTGGAGCAACAAGCAGCTTGTCCTAGCTGTTCTAGCCTTTGTGTTTTCAGTCGGTTTCTGACACTGACAAAGAACATGTTTGATGTTTTATTCACGCAGCCTAATCAGCTGCCTGATCCATGATAATTAGGGGTTGACAAATCTGCGAAGTACTATATAATTATGTAGTAAATTTATGCTTCTTTATTGTTTAAGTGATAGCTTTATTTCTGTATTCTTTAAGATAGCTTTATTTAGAGATCAAACATAATTTGGTTCTTTGAAAGTAGAGGTTTCAGATTAGAGACATGAATTTCCACAAAGCAGCAAAAGCATCAGAGAATGCTATGAAAAGTGAGTGGCATCCCTGGGAAACATTTAAGGTGCAAACTAAAACTGATAGATGCCATTCTATCTATAGTTTAATTTGAACATTGTTTCTACAATTCATTGCTGGAGGGCAAGGGATGACGGATTCATGACAACACCAGTTTGACTTATTATTAAGTGGAATGATGTTTTAAGTCAGATGGATTTCCTCAGTCATAATATTGGCCTTTGTTGGAATGTATCAGTATATGTCGAATCCATACTTGTGTCACCTAAGGAAGCATTGTTGAGGCATAGAACAGTAAGTATATATTATTTGTAATTAATTGATGTCGTTTTTAAGGAAGGCATGTATGCATTACAAGTCAAGTTATGTTTATTAAAGGATTTGGGAATGGGGATATTAGGACGTTCATAGGTGTTGCAATTATTGAATTAGGGATGTGGGATCCCAAGATGGGAATAAAAGTGAAGATGGAACATGGAATGTAAAAAAAAAAAAGAATGTTGTGTCTCTACACATGGCAGAAAGAAGTTCACTGTGCAAATTGCAGTGTGCTGCTGGGCAGTGGGGAGGCATGATTTACCCCTTCACAGAGCCTACCTCTCCTGTTCACAGACATTTGATGAATTGTAATGTGTTGGGAGGGAATTGAATTTCTCCTTCCTCAGCCTTGCTGTTGTTATCATCAACAATTTGAGCAACTTTTAATGGATATTGATGCCAACACAACTATAGGCTCACTGTCCCTGCACTCTTTGGGACTGAGCTGGGTGACTCGATAAGTGTGGAATTAACCACAATGCACTAATACTGAACCAGTGTAGTGTGGAATAATGAAATAGGCTTTGAATTTCTACTACCTAGAACACTCCTCTGCTATCACAAAAGGTTGTGTATATGCTTTAATAACGCAGCTTATTTCTCTCTTCCCCATTACAGATATGAGCATGGATGATCTTAGAGAGTATGAATCATCAACTAATGAAGCAACGAACAAGAAAGTCATGCAATCCTAGGCAAGACAAATTTTGAGTTGGTTCCCAAGTTAATGTGTGACTTAAATCTTCTTCTGCTTTTCTGCTGTTACAGATGTTTTTATTCATACTTTTGCCACGGAAAATGTTGATTTTTAGCTGTATTTCCTTTGTTGGCACTTTGATAGCATTAATAGGTGTTCAATAATATGGGAAAAAACCATAGTTTTCCTCTTGCTTTACAGTCTTGATATCTTCAGGATGTCTGTTCATTATTTTGATATTAACTCAACAGCCATTCAAAGTTTCACATTAGGTGCTGAGGCCAGTGTTTTCTCTTGTCCTGTAGGTATCAGTTTTGGCTGTTTCCTTCTCTCTTACTTGTTAATTGGTGAGGTTTTTAATTTGGCCATATACAGTCTTTTACCTCACAACTCAAATGCTGAGACTGTTAAGTCATTTTCATAGTGTTATTCTTCACTGACTGTTTTGTCAAATATTGTAAACATTCACTACTATATTGACACCATTTCAGTCCATGAAGGTGGTAATAGTGATCTTGAACTTCACTGCAGGTATGTAGCATTGGTGCAACCTGTGGATTATGTTTACTCTAGGAAGATTCTTAAGATTATTTCAGTTAGCTACACTTCCTTGAACTAACTGCTGTGAACATGTAAGCACTGTAATAATGTAGTGTATAAGAATATAATCATAATCGTGGCATATTTAACATTTTATATTTCTGTTATAAATTATATAATGTTTGTATATCTTTATTCGATCAGTAATTAACATTTTTCTGTCCATGTTTAACAATTTTCTTGCTTCATATGATCTTGTGTTGCCTTTTTTTTTTCAAGAGAACATGGATACTTTTTTGACTTTGATCTGAATTTTCTTATACTTATTTCAGCATCATATTTTTAAAAAATTTGAAAATGACTATTTAGATAGAGACATTTATGAGCAAACCAATTATTTAATCTCAGAAGCATGAGTAATTAGAGTATTAATTAGTAGTGGCTACTCCAGATGAATGTGAACTTACAACAGCATGTCCAGTTTGTTTTGGGAGGCACGTTATATCGATAGACGCTGTTGTGGAATCTTGAAAGGGCAACTGAGCAACTGTGAAAGTGCCCAGTGTGTAGTGATGTTGTTTTCCGAACAAGGTAAACAGGTTGCCCTGTGTACACAATAAAGAGCTCAAATTTTGCCACAGGCCACTGGAGAGTGGATTATTTATTTTACATTTATGTATGTAGTGTATGTCTTTATATAGATATAGAGCTGTGAACTGCTCGTGGCAGCTATGCTCCCCAGATAACCTGCCTATATTGTTTTACAAAACACAGGAAGTGTTTACTGTACTTGGTAATGAAGTACTTGTTTGCTTCTTGATGTCAGATAAAAACTTCATTTTGTTCTTTACTTGTACCTGTAAATTACATGGGATAGAGAAGAGATAATTCTTTTCTGTTAATATAAATAATGCCAGCAAGTAGAAATTTGAATAACCCATTGCCTTCAGGCATATGAGTCCTTGGTAGAAGTCTGCATTACACCATGGCACACACATGGGTCAATCAGTTCATTGCTTGCATAGCATAGGGGGTTATGCACTATCATCTGGCATGGCATGGACAGGTGACCATCTGCACCTGAAACGAGGGTCACATCCATGGTATCACATAGAAATGGATAGCATTATGCCATACTAGCAAGGAAATGTGCCAATTATGTTACTTACACTTAGAGGTTGACTGCTGAACCTGGAGGTGATGCTTGTATGCATTGATATGAAACAAAGAGGAATTCAACTTTTCAGAGTAATGAGCTGGTTTTTTTTTTTGTTTGTTTTTTTTTGGTTTTTTTTTTTGTTGTGACTTCATTATTACATCTACAGGTACTCAAAAAGCAAAAATTATATCACTATCTGGCAAGAAGAATCAGGACTGGCATAACAGGCCATTATGGATCTAAATGGTGTCTGTTTTGATGATCTCATTGTTGAATTGGTCAATATGATTTGTCTGTAACCTTATGCAACCTTGTGATACTGAAGTTTTGTCATAGCCAGTCACCATGTTTGAAGAATGTTTTTTCCTTTTAAAGACCTGTGAAATGTGGTTTATCCCATTTTCCATTCCTGATAAAAGTATGAACATATCATGAGCTGTAGATTCATGTGGAGTATTTCTGAATGTTAAAAGTTTTGTTGTCAGTAGCATTTTCTGATTTCTGACCGGTCAGTTGGTCATTTAATATGGAACATTCAGGACCTAATACCATAGTTTTCCAACTCAGTGTACATTTGCACTAAACCTATTACCACTATTAAATCTTATGAAACATTACTATGTCTGGGAGTTGTGATCTCCACCATAACCTGGCTGTTCAGCTTTGTAGGTGGCATGAAGAAATCAGTAGTTTCAGAGCTGAGCTGTTGCCACCATTTTGAAGCTGTGAGCAGATTAGCAAAGCTCTAAAGATCTCAGGATCTGTAGTTTTAATAGTTGTCTCTAGGATATTTGAATGAGTTGATGTGCAAGACCACTGCATAAATAAGAATCTTTATCTGACAGTCTATGTTCTTTTCAGTGTTCTGTCAGAATTGGTCAGATGAAATTGAATTGTTTATAAGCATACTGAGATGCCAGTAAAGTCAAGTTTGATAGTTTTTTTCTTTTTTGTGTGTTTTGAGAAAAAATGTGGGGAAGGGGTGGCATATTTGTGAAACCATGAAACACGTTTTCGTTCTTTGAACTTTTGTTGTTGCTGATGTTTTCTGTGGGTATGTGATTGTTTCGCCATTGAACAAATTTGTAGAGAATGACAAAGTCATACAAATTTCTTATCTGTTTGCTTTGTTGCCCATGATATTTGGAGAGTTCCTGGAGAGAACCAGCTGTGATAATTTTGATTACCTTTTTGATACGCTGTCTTGCAAACAGAAAGACAAATAAGTGTGATACCATCAGTCAAGACTTTGATCAATGTTTTGTTACTGTAAGTAGCTGATTGATTGGGCGCAGAATCTGACATATTGGTTACTGCCCACTGTGATTTTTTGTTTGAATGGGCAGTGAGATTAGGAAATAATTCCTGCAAACTGATTGTTCCTTGTTCCCCATGTCTAGTGTTCACAAATAAAGATTCCATGAGAAGTACAGGCATAATCATATAAAAGACAACAGTTTTCACAGTCATTTATCCAACAACAAATTTTATAAAATTTTTGTCTTTTTTTGACAAAGGGTAATTCATTTGGGATGGAGTGGTGAATTTTGAGTGATATGGTGCAGACGTTTTTGAGAATACTGTTTGCGCTCAATGTCATTTATGTTTGGAGTGGACCTGTTCATCCTGAGGAATAACTAAGCTGTCTTTCCACAACTTGAGATTACAGTTTTTTTCACTTTTACTTTGGGTTCTTACAACATCAGAACTTAGACATGCAAAACTTTACTACTTGTCTAAATGCCTTATGCTGACTTACAAAGCTCCTAGATTTTAATCTGTTGAAACAATGTGATTAATATTGATTGGAGCTTTAAAGAACTTGTTGCTAGGCAGCATAGTGTGTCAGCAGAAGGTTACATTACTTAGTGGATTGTTCAAGCAGAGAAGTATGGCATGTGGTAAGCTACCTAGCTACCTACATAACCATGTGGCCCAGTTAGCCATAAGAACAATTGTCATAATGAGCCACAAGATAAGAACAATGGTATTATGACGAAAATCATATTTTTCTGTATGTCGTATACAGGCAGTAAAGGAAACCTGAAATACAAGGAAGAAAGGTAGGCTTGTGCAGTTTTCTGTATGGAACTACAGTTTGTCCCATTGGACATGCAATCACATCAGAATGGGAAGACAAAATAATATCTTTTCATACCTGAAATGTGGAATTGTGCATAGAACAAATCTGTACAAGATTTTGAACAGTGTAAACCTCTTAATGATGATACTATGTTCATTAGTGAAGTCCCACCTTGCTTTGCTTTGATAGTTCATGGTTTTTTTTTTATGACCTGTGATAAAATTTAATACATACACTTCTTATGTATTTATATTCTGAAAATGGCCATATAGATTGCCTCATGACATATCAATGATTGAAGAAGACACTCAGTGTGTATGCAGTGTTGTTGGCTGATGACTGTTTAGTCAGCGTCAAACAGGAAGAATTGTTTAGCCATTTATATCTGAGATTGAGTAAAATGCTTGAAACAGTTATCATTGCATACAATTTTATTTGTAAGTTATGGAAGTGAACAAGTCAGCTCATCTCTTTGGGCAAAAAACTGAAAGGTTCAAGATGGAATTTAAGGACCTGAGTATGTTAATGGTTTGATATCAAAACACCACATTTTCTGACAGCCCTGAGAATTGTCCAAGAACACCGAAAGGGTCAGCAAAAAGTGAGGATGCAACTTTGTACACTAATGGTACAGTAGGCATGCAGATGCATTCCTAGGCATATGTATATTCTCTTGTTATGTTCTGTAGGAATTGCAAGAGGAGAGGGTAACTTGCACACCTGCATTTCTCGGAAAGATTCATAATTTTTCAAGATACTGCAACAAAAGATTGATCAATGATATTTTTACAGGCAGTTACTTCCCTTGGACATGGTCGGTAGACATTAGTTATGTTCACATATATCTGTAATTTTTGTACAAATGACTATGTCTGTTTGACATCATAATGTGTCACAGTTATGAGATTTTCAATATATATATATATATGGTGATTATTGCCCTTTTCCTGTTGCTAATAAATACTTCAACCTTACTGAAGACAGTAAATATTCCACCAAACTACCATAGATCTGTAAATATGCGCATGAGTGCTTTTATGTTCCTATTAAGTGTTTGATACAAGGATTAGGATTCCGGTACACTAATGATGGCTCTTGCCCACTTCATGTGATACCTTGTTATTATTTATGTACAGAGTGTCACAAAAAAAAAGCTGAACCCTCCATTTTTTTTGATAACTTTGACATTAATCAGTAAAAGATTTCAAACTTTACAACAGCAAACCTTATGATGTGAAATATAATCATGATAGATTTAATATCTTTAATGCCCTTAAAAAGAGAGCAGCCAGTCTCTGAAATTAGTGACCACAATATGAAATCTTTGCAATACACATGCAAGTACTGCCCAGAACAGTAGTAGGGGTTTTAGTATAAAATTATTAAGAGATGTCACAGCAAACTGTAATGGAAGAAAGACACTAGCAAATCAATATAAACTGTATGCACTAGAAGTTTACTATCAGATGAGATCCTATACTGAAACAGATAAGCTGTGTCTCAATACCAGACATTTAGGAAGTCATCTGGGTATTATTGTGATTCTGCATGTTTGACAGACAAAAAAACAGATGGGATGCTGATTTATTTTCAATCTCTGGAATCTGTATTGACTTTCACTTGTCATGACAAAGACTGATTTTTAACAATTTTATTAAAAAAGTTGAAGTTTCGAGTGATCCCTTCTTGCCTTAACTTCAGAATCCAGGACATTTTAAAACTAATAAAAAGGGATACATTGACATGCTTTAAAAAAAACAAATTCACGAAAGCTGCTGAGAAATGCTTCCATTGGATTGTTCACATCAATTTAGCCATAAAACCAGAGTGCAAATCTGAAAAGCTTTTTTGGAAACATGCATGTCAAAGTTGATTAGGTGCCTTATTGTGTTGACATAGTGGAGTTCAATGAAATTTCAGAATATCTGTACTAATTGTTTAGCAATACGGTGAGAAAATCTCATATGATTACCTCTAAAACTTAATTCTTTAGCCAACATGGAGGTTTTTGGTCTTTTTTTTTGTGATACCTTGTGTATATAGAGTTTTTCTTTTGAGCTCTCTTGATTGTTATAAGCACTACATTCCTGGAGACCCAGTGGACATGTACAGTTTTACAGTTTTCAGTTTTCCTTTTGCCCCTCTGGGGTGTTTGTCAGTTGTCAGCAATGATTTCAGGGAAAGACATGAATTTTTTCGTTTCTTTAATGTCTGACTTTGAAAGGATGGAATATTATGCATGCGCAACACATGAATGTGTTAGGCACATTTAATTTATTTAATTCCAGTTTTAGTTCACATTCAGTTCTCAATTTAATCCCATCTTATCTGAGAAAGTATCATGAAGCTGAGTACAGTGAAGCTGAATTAGTTTATCTTTACTTGATAATTTTTTTTCCAGCCTGAACCACCATTGCCTGCATATTCAGATTTTATACTCTAATACTTAGTGTAAGAAAGGATTGTGATTTAAATATTGTTATTAAATTTATGAAAGTGATTTTGAATGAAACATAAATAATAGGATTTAGTTTGCATTTCTAATTTAATTTTGTGTAAGAAAAATCACATTATTTGAACATTTTTTGGTGTGATGTAGACCAGATCTAGTTGTAAATATTTATATGTATGGCTTGACAAATAAGGTGCACTAGGGCTACTTTTAGTTTTTAAAATTAAAACATTGCAGTTTTCTTTGATGCAACTAGCAGGAAATCTAAAAGGCTTCACTGTACATTCTTTTCTTCATCAAAGTCCTCCCATCATTCTGGGCACACAGTCATGAAAATGAAGCAGCAAATCAATAAGTCATATCATGACACACCTGTCACGAAAGCCTTTGGCATTAAGGACAGTTCATGCAATGGCCATCTGCTGCTAACAGCTACATGGGCTTAATCCCGTATATATAACCATCAGAACTGTGCATTTCTAGTTTACATTTTTCAGATATTGCTGTTGATAATGGTGTTGCTCAAATTAACTTTTTTTTCCACTGATACTTTTTCTCCTGTCTTCATGTGTAATACCAACCTATTTTTTTATAGTGATTGTAGCATGTGGATATCGTGAAGTCGCAGCATTGCTTGTTACATGTATGGCAGCAATCTGATAATGGGTGTTAAAAGTAAAATTTTAAAAATTGACATGTATTTTGTATTCATTTTTATGTAGCTGTTGCAGATGGCAACATGTTGGCTTGAATAGTTGAACTATTGTTGGAGGAAGCTGCCTTTCTATGTGTTCTAGCTTTGGGTATCTATGATGTGTCATGGGCCACTGTATTAGCTATGACTTAGGTAAGATGAAAGGTGAATTATATTAGTGCAGGCTTTGTACCTAAAAGTGTTGTTTAGCATTTTTATGGACTGTGTGTTTAATAAAGTACACAATTTTTTAGCTGTGGTGAAGCAAATGATGCATGCAGAGAAATATCAAATGCCCATGATATTTCAGATGGTACATCAACATGGTAGACAGCATAAAAGTCCAGATAATGCAGGAAATCATTTGTAATGTAATAGTTAGGCTTTGATTTATTCTCACAGTGTCCATCTGATTTTGAGAATGTTGGCCTCTTTATTTTTTCGTTTCCCTTTAGCTGTGGTCATTTTCTTTCATAACTAGTCACCTGTATTTGACAAAGTCATTGAAATGAATTCACATTTGTCTTATGTACAAACAAGTTCTATTATTAAAAAAGGAAAAATTTTAATGCTAGATGATAATATTTTCAAATTTTCTTCACCATTTTTAGAAACTCAGTTAACATGTTCACTGAGGAATTATTTCAATCACTGCTATTTTGAATCCCACCAATCACATCGTGATTTAGTGGAGTCACAAGGTAATCAGCAACTAATTGTAGTGTATAGGTGAAGAAACCCACAGATATTGAGTGCTTTTTGGCCATCTAGAGAACATCAGTTTCTGTCTATAAGGTGGGAACAGACTAATTCAGATTTCCCAGATGCATATGGGGTTTACAAATAAAAAAATATTTCTATTAGTATGAAAAACTTCTGATTCGGTTAATGGATATATGTGGACAGCATGTATTAGATGGTGCCTGACATTAAGACTCTGCTAGTATACCTGACTATTCATGTTTTCTGCATTTTCATTTTTGATTATCTAATCTCTCAGGGCATATTTGTATGTGATATCATCTGCCTACTCCTCTTCCATTTTACTGTCATCATCTTTCAGGGCTGTACAAAAATAGCCTCATAAGGCATTTTTCAACCTGCTTGTAACATGGCACTGTACATTTGAATTGTGTTTCAAAATGCTCGTCCTCATACCTCTAACAGCTTCCATCATTATGAAGGCTGCAGGGATGTTCAGTAGGCTTTACCATCTTTTCTTCATCTTTCCCATACCCCCTGTGCATTCCAGTCTGATTTGAAAGGGCCCTGTTTAGCCAGCATATAGTGCATAGCTACTGCTTGTACACCAAGTATTCTAGTAATCTAAATGCTGGGCTAAAGTAGACCTACATCATGAGCACACAAAAAGGCAAAGCCTCGGTAAATAAGGCTGTAATTCAGTGCAGCCTGCCTTCCAAGTTTTATCGTTTGTTCATAATAATGCAGTTTTGGGAGTAAAAGCAGAACAAAAACGGACTGCGGGCCTGTGGGGAATAGAGCAAAACCAAGTGGAGTGGGAAGGCCTAAAGTAAAATATTTTAATAATTTTTTAATACAAGTACATAAAAATATGGAAGTGCAATAACATAAAACTTAGCTTTCGGGCAATGCCCTTTGTCAGAGTATAAAATGTATGTAAATTAATGCAGTTTTGCCCATGTTATGAAATTTATTTATTGGTTCATATCAGAATATCAGTAATGATCTCATGCAACTATTAACCCTCAGTAAACTCTGTTTCTGCTATATTTATGGCAGGCTTATAAATGTTAATATTTTAATTAGAAACAAATATCAAAATGTATAGGAGCAAATTAGAAAGTCATTGAATCTGAATGTCAGTGTGAGTATATCAGCTGGATGACGCAATGGAACATAAATAGCTTTTACCTGTGTAAGTAAGAGTCAAAAGGCTTATAACTTATAACACATCTCCAATCTTAGTTTCTGCTCTGATGATTGTGAAGGAAAGTATCAATATTATAAGCTTTAACTTTTGTGAACTGAAGTGAATATCATTTTTTTTCTAATGTTGGTGGTAACACTAGCATCAAACTTGTGCAGCTTATTCAGTCTAGGGAATAGGATCTTCCAAGGCAAAATGATAAAATGGGGTGAGGGCATTGCATGGACCGCAAGTACCTAGTGTAAGTGTTAATTTGACCTCCTCCATTCTCTTTACTCGTCATGCATAAACTGAATTCAGTACACGTCTGAGTGATGCTGACATCTGATTAGGTTTAGGGGATAGGGTTTGGGTGTGAGATCTGGAAGGGGTTAAGAGTGAAAAATACTGAAATACCCAGATATTTTTTTTCTCTTTCTTAATTGCAAATAGTACAGTCTCCTGTGTATCATTATTTGCTGTGTTGGATGTTTTATATTATAAATGTTTGCTATTCCTATTGTTATAACAAATGTTCAGTATTCAGCACGATGTTGACATCAATATTGATAGCACTGGGTGTTAATTCTGCTATTTAAATGCTTTTACTCGAATTCAATTTATGGCCAGTAAGTTTCTTGTCTAACTCCCTGTTTAGCTGTCTCAGGTTGTCTGCACCTTCTAAGCTGTTTTGTCTTTGATAACTGTTCTAATCCTGTTGTGGTGAATGTATGGACATGGAAAAATTCATCAGTTGTTAAAATTAAAGTAATGGTCATATCACAGTAAGCTTAGGGAATACATTTGCATAATACTTTTGGTATCTCATGCCTGTGACACTTTTACCATGTAACATGTCACTATTTTTCAGTACTGAATTGCATGGTGGCCCTAGTTTCTAGATATGATGTGATTATACATCATAATTATGTTCCAAATATACCAGAATGAAAACTGAATATATTTTCTTGACAGTTTCACTCTGGTGGTTTTGTTTTCTTCTCCTCTTTTTTAAAAGGTTCATAGGGCATCCACATGTTCAGGCTGCAAAAGTGCAAATTGTTTGAGTTCAGTCAGCAAAATATTTTTTGGGTGACAATGTTTTGTTAATTTTTGGTTGGTTTTTTTTTTGGTAACTCTAGATAAATTTGATCACTTTCTACTTTTATTTCAGACAGTTTTTACTAATGTATTTCAATGCATGCATTCATCTAGAGCACTATTGTTATCTGTGTTGTTGGAATCAATACTGCCAGTGTGGCCCACATTACAAAGTAGCTATGGTAATCCTATTCATAGAAATTGTACACTTGAACACATATATTATGATAAAGTTTAATCTCAAACTAGCATTACTACACAATGTTTGACAAATCCCAACAGTTTCTTATACATTTCATTTTGCTTACCTCAAAATCTGAATTGTGATGATTTTAAAAAACATGCCTATTACAAAGCATTTCTAACTCCTCAACCACCCCATTTTCAGAATTAAACCATAGTATCTCTCACTTGCAAGATGTCAGCTCCTTTAGAACAACCTCACCCCTGACTTACTCAGCTAAAGACAGAACAAAAGCCTTTTATCCATTGTTAACAGTCGCAGTGTTAACCTGTGTGACACAAGATCTTGGTTGTTTTACTGTGAACCAAACCGGATCAGATAAATAATGGACAAACCAAAATATGTTTATAATGAAATGATTTTGCGGATCCTGTGGATTTTATATTAAGTATGGCAGATGGATAAAAATAATAATTGTATTTCGCAGTTTTGTATACAGGCAGTGCCCATTCATGTAACCTCACTTTATTATTTTTGCCCCAGTCTGCCAATTCACTCAAGCACTCTCACAACTTTCTGGGTAGCAAATAGTGTTGCTGCTATTACACAGGTGCTGATTTCTAGCATTCAGAAGGCATTCACTATCTGCTGTCAAATACTCGTTTTACGGATGGGTGGCACAGTATATATGTGGATGAAATTCCCTACAAAAGGGGTGGTGGGAATCTGCCTCATAATCTCCTAGTTTTTAGAGTCAGTGCCATAACTACTCAGTCATACTCCCAAGCCTTGAAATTCATAATTACTGCCGTTTTGAGTTAAATTAAACACTGCACCAGTACCAAATATGCTTGCATCTTTTATTCAAGTAAAAATGATACAAATTGTGGTTCACACACAATATGCGTATAATGGGTTAACATTGAATCCTTTCAACTGATAAGGCTGATTAGCCCTCCTGTTAAGGCATACAAAATGTAATGTTCTGTTGCAAGTATGCCAGAGTGATTTATTACCCTCAAACAAAATAATATGCGTATAACATAGATGGACATCAACTGTAAATGCAAAGTTGTTTTTTTTGTATTTTCTCCTATTCTATCACTGGCACAATCCATCAGGATGTATTGAGCTGACTGTAAAGTGAAGTAACTATTAACATTTTGAGAGCTGATTCAGTTTGTTGCCAAAGGTTGTAGCTGAGTTTCAGTGCCATGTTGGCCACTGGAATTTTAAATCAAAAGATCTGTTAATACTTCATTAGTGCCATACAATTCATTCATGATATTGTAACTTACACTTTCAAAAAGAAATATAAAACTTTACCATTATTTTGACTTTTGTAATAAACAGTCACACAGCATTTGTGCCGCCACATAACGTATAAAGCATAAACCTTTTATGTATTGGCACACTGGAAGAAAAAAGAGACCAAGTATAGACTCGAGTTGGACAGTCAGTGGGAGAAGGAGATATAATGGTTTTTTATTATTATTATTTGATGAAATCTGTTGCAGGGCTATTGCATGGTACTAAAACATAACTGACTTTTTGCAGTTTGTTTGTTGTTAATAGTTTATACCTGATTCATTAATATGTTATTGTGTTGCCACGGTCATAGGCAAACAGTACTGAACAATATTTCTGATATGATTTTTTTTTTTACTGAACAAATCATTTGATGTTCAGCGCCACTGCTTTAGCAATCACAGTGTGACAGGTGCAGTTTTTTTTTTTTTTTTAATAAAGCTTTGGAAGTTCTGCATGGAGGGGGAAAAAGCTTTTGCTTAATCTGAACATGGCTGGAGCAGACAAACACAATATAATAATTACAACAGTACCTTACCACAGCAAACCTATGCTCGCTTTAGCCCAGATATAGACGACATGAAGGAAATGCTGCTATCTAATTTTGTCAGCCAGCGAAAACCGAACTTGTCTGACCTTTTACCTGGCTGTGATGACTGGAAGGTTGCACACATGGATGGCCGTTGGTGAAATTTCAAAAAAAAATATTTGTAGGTCGCTTTCTGTTTTTCACCCACAAAAGGAAGATTCATAGTAAGTTTTCATGTCCATTTGAGTAGGATTGCTAGACAGCACAAAAAATTTGGGCTAGTACAAATTTTTTTAATATATGGTATAAGTTACCAGTGTAAATACGACTCTGAATTTGTTTTTGTTAATTATAGTCCATTTGTGATGTTCAGTAATATGGCACCTTGCACACATTGATCAGATCTTGCTCCTATGTAAAAAATTTCTACTTCATGATCCTGTTTTAACATTTTAGAGCATTGTTCTTTCTGAACATTTTCCTAATATAAGTCCTATGTGCATGACACTTGCCTTTACTTAGATTCAGAAATAAATTTTTATTCTGAACAAGCAGCATGCAGATGACAAAGACAAATGCAGTTACATTACTTGTGCTGGTTTGCTCAAACTTTGGACATATGATCTTGATCTTTGCCCTATCCTCCATGTTTTCCAACAAAGACAGTATCGCTGTTCCTTAACTTTTGGTTGTTGTTGGCCGTGGAACATGGAATGTTATTAACACCTATAACTATCCTTGTTGGGAATAAATGTTCATTAAAATGCTTTCATGAGTTTGTTTCAGTATGAGAAATTTGCTTGTGATTGTGAACTTATCAGTTGTGGGCTAAACCCTTTCAGAGCTTAGAGAGAAAAGCATTGTATGTTTCTAGGGTGTACAGGACTGTGCTAAAGAACTTTATTTGTTTGTTTTCTTTTTCTCTCTTATTTCTTGTCTCGTTTGTTCTTTTTTTTCTGTTTTCTTTCCATTATCTTTTTTTCCAAATCCCTATCACACATGTGAGATAGTGCACAGCCTATCTAGCAAGCATCTAATTTGACCTTTTGGAGTGACATTAAAAAACAGCTTTTTACAAGGTTGGGCCAGCAGTACCACCCACTTTTTATTTACTTTGCAGCTCTGTTTTCTTAACAAAATTCTTGTTTACCAATAATTATCAGCATTCCTCAGTCATTCACACTTCTAAGCTTTGTTCTGATGACATGGCAAGTACAGGATTGTTTGTCCTGGCTGGCTGATTCAGAAAGGTCAAGTAGTGACTTCTTATTCCTCTATTATTGATAACCTCTGGATTTCTTGTCCTCTAAAAGAGTATTTTCCTTTTTTCATTTCCTCTAAGTTAAAAATGGTAACATGAGGTGAGGAGAATGGCATACTATAATCTGTACATATACTGCATTAGAATTGTTTAATCCTCCAAAGTCACGCTTTGATGAAAACTAATAAAGCATCATCATTTTGCATTCAATTTAAGTCACATACATTTTGTCTAACAGAAAATCAATCCGCAGAATCAACAAACAATATGATGGTATTTTCAACATGGGACATTTTATTTCTGTGTCATTGAGAGGCAAAAGTGATCATGAACCAACAAAGAAAAAAAATAGAGCAGATGATCTGACATTTAAATTTGCAAAAAACATGATGTATAACACAAAAAAAAACAAAAACCTGCCATGAGTAATCCCATGACATTTTCAACATATCAGCATTTCATACATTTCTGCACATATCCATTGCAGGACACGGATTACATCAGAAGGAATGTTTCAAAACACATAAAATTCCTACTGACATCTTTGACAGTATCGAACTTACCACTACCAACAAGATATAACAACATAGCAAATTGTAAAGCTCCATAATCCGGTTAATTTTGAAAGCTTGCTCAAGCTTCTTCACTAATGTTAGATGAGCAACTTGGAATATCTGTAGGTAGGACCTGGTGGCTAAACTCACTACAACACAGCCATGTAATAATAAAAACATTAGGAAGCTGAAATAAAACTGCTAATACATGGTGTTAGTGCATAGCAGGACAGTCCAACCTGGCCTCATGTCTATCTGACTGTGGCAGCCACCTGGCCACCAAAGACGGTCACTGACATCCCATGAATAAGTGACATCTATATAATCTTGTCAGGAAAGACAGTCTGTCTCTATTGACAATATGGATGCAGCCTTACTGGTTTTCACAAACTGTTCCATCATAGTCATCTTATTTTCATCTGTTGCTATAAACAGCAGCTGCTACCAGTCTGTTAAAAGAAATAAACATGACTGCACAAGAAAAAAAACAACAGACCATCAGATTTTCACATTCATACA
The DNA here is from genome assembly GCA_033807755.1 of Ellobium chinense. Taxonomy (NCBI): domain Eukaryota; kingdom Metazoa; phylum Mollusca; class Gastropoda; order Ellobiida; family Ellobiidae; genus Ellobium; species Ellobium chinense. Next base: position 40,366 of record JAWQUT010000455.1, read on the forward strand.
TTCAATAAACAGATGAAAGTTACATTTTCAATATTTTCATGCTAAAATCCCCCCCAATAATTTCTATAATATGACACCAAGACTAAATTCTGAACACACCTAGAGATGACTGCAAATTAAAATTACCAGCAATATGCCAGCAAGGTCAATTTTGACACTGTTAATATCCATTCTGAGGAAACTGCAAAATTTCTGAAAAAAAGGTAAAGTAACATCAAACAAAAAATACAAAAAATATCCATCTGTATGACAACACCAAAGTGAAGGCAAATTAAAGGCTCTTATGATGTGCTCTAAGAAACACTGTGACAAAACAGTAATATTCCTAAATGGGTAGGAGTAAAATCCTCAATAATTTTGCCCCTTAGGATCAAATCTGACATTAAAGTGCAAACTGCTAAATGAATGAGTATCCAAATCAACCTCAAATATAGCCTATGGTCCATCTTAGTATATCTGCTTGATCACGTCATAAAAGAATATGCCAGAATAGATGATTCATGGGAATAAATATGCCAGAATAGAAGATCCATGTGAGTAATTCATCATTAACTTAATTGATACACAAAGCCCTGGCCACAGGGACCTCCCAGTTACACTTCATATTTTGCACTTTAGGAAAAAAACATGCCTTTTAGATTACTAGGTTCTTAATAATGCTTAAAATAATTTTGGAAAGGTTGACTAAAGAACTTACAAGTAATGTTTCAATTTCATTACTCAGTCATGTCCTGCTGAATGTATTTTCAACAATAATCATAATCAGTAACAAATTAAATTTTTTTTTCCTAGTGAAAGCTTACAGTTTTGAAGTTTGTGACATCAGACATGAATTCTGACAAACAGTAATGCTGCTTCCATAAACAGAAAGGATAGCGAAGCAAACAAAATTGAACAGGCAACATTAGAGAGCTTACAGCTGTCTACTTTATTGTCAGAACCATTCTAACTCTTTCCAAAGCTTCAACACTTAGGAAACACCATCAAGAAGTGGCAAAGGCAGTCTTCTTATTCTGGTGTTTACAGCCATGTTGATGCTTTCAAATCCAGTGTCAACAATTTATAGTCAAAAGGATACTACCAAAACAATGCAAAACTGCTTGACAAAGCATGCTCAAGTTGGGTACATCCCCTTTATGCCGTTATCACTTTGTACAAAAATACTGATTCCTCCAAATGAAAGCTGCAGTGCATGCTGAGTGACTGTTCAGGACTTTGCATCATCTACTATACAGTGTATTCCAAAATACCAAAAAACAAATTATTAAGACAGAAAGTAATGACAGTTGCAGAAATAATATTTTCTGAGACTGTGACACAGTAATATCCATGTCAAAGAAATCCCAGAGCCAGTGATGGAATCACATTCTTGGAGAGACAAGAAAATGTGTGATATAGAATATAAAACCCTTACTTTGTTTTATAAGAGTCAACGATTCTGGAATATCACTTTCCACATAGCAAAGCAATCCTCAGTAAACTATAAACAGTACAGCGGGACATTTTAGTCTTACCCTTTAGCTATTGAGTGCACCCCCACCCCACCCTTGGATCAAGCTTCTGTTGGTGTGTTACCAGAGGTTTTAGTGTTACTCAGAGTGCTCTTTGTAAGAAACAAAACACTTGTGACTGTTGAATGGCAGTGTGCTTAGCAGAGAATTGTGTTAAGTGGTGGTTGGTTGACAGAGTTCTACTGTACATGACATATTACACTAAAGTATCCTACATACCACAGAGCACTACATCGACAAATTTCACCTACAAGATAATTTTACATCACAGTCAAAAAGCACTTTTCCACTGAAAATCAACTTCAGAAATGTATGCCATTTTTATTACATCATTCAAATCAAAACAGAGCTTGAAATCTGGATGCCCTCAAGAGTTAAGACATAATAAAATAAATGAAACATATTTATAAGGAGTAATTAACCTTGTATTATTTCCATTTGTTTTAAAATCATTTGGAGTGCTTCTATAGTTTTCACAAAATGCTCTTCAACTTTAAATTCTATCAGTACAAAGTCTACTTCCACACCTCATGACAGAAATAAAATAAAATAAATACATACAATGCACATAGACAAATAAATGTGTTTGTTAACGTGATTTCACATCAGCATTTCTAATGGGCTGAAAGAAGTTTAATTCATTCTCACAAACTTGTTGATGAACTCTTTTTGAACATTTCAAATTTATGGAGGATTATCTTTCATTCCCTTTCTTTGGTTTCTCTCAGTTCTCTAGAGTGAATGCACTATTTTAATGGCTCACTAACTAGGCTATGGGTGCTTATCAGAAATAAAGTCTAAAACATGAACACATTTCCCATTCTTCATTAAACCTGCAATAATTAGGGATGGCAGGGAGGGGTGGGTGGAGGGTAGAAGGAGCGACTGTGATATTTTGGCAATTGCACTGAAAAGCATTTTGCTATAGGTGTATTCATCATCTCTCTTCTCGGAACTGAAGGCTGTAATATAATAACAGGGATTCCTCCCTTTCACCTTAAGTTTCATTCATGTAGACCTCCTGCAAAAAAACAACATGCATATATTCATCCCTCATATATCAAATACACCCAAGGTCATGAGACTGCCGTACAATAGCAGACTGCGTAGTCTTAACAGACTCAAAAGTACTTTTGTCATAAAAAAATCAACATTGGAAATGGTTTAGAGAAGATCCTACTAAGGATAAACGTACCATTCAGCAAACTCCTTTATAAGTCCCATCAAACACTGCAAATCAAAAGTGTATGTATCTAGTTTCCTTTTAGACCATAGCAGAACTGCACTAAAAATAAGCAATATATTAAGAAATGTCTTATTTAAAATGGCCAGTCAAATGGTCACCTTCAACAGATGAAAGGCAAAAGTTTAAAATTCAGGAACACTGTGTACATACTTGGTTTCCTTGGTTGCCCTCGTTCTCTTCCTTTTATTTACTCTCACTGCTTGCACCTTTTCAACTTGGTCCCTCAAAATATGATGCTGTTAAAACACTACATATTGTGACCATAAAATGATACTGTCTTATCAATGCAACATATTGATACAATGTGAGATATCCTGATGGTTAAAAAATGCCTTAAATGAATGTTTAAAGTGAAAAGAACTCATCATCCACTCAGTCAAAAGCAAGAACCACCGTGAAAAGCCTGTTCATATCAAACAAAAAAACCGGCAAAGATGCTTGGGCCTCAGCTAGCTGATGAATTAAACCTCCTAAGGTTAAAGGTTATCTTGTGTCAAATTTCAAATACCACTCCACAAAAATGAGGTTTGAAGGAAAACTGAATGAAGAGACAAAATTCCTCATAAAATGACTTCCTTACCTTTTTTAGCTTATAAATGAATTCCAACATTTTCAGCTAATTTCATCTTAAGTTCTGTGCACAGTGATGATAAAATCTGCATTGTAGAATACAATGTTATACATCGATACTAACTTTACAGTCAGGACTAAAGACAAACAAAAAGTCAAATTTCTTGCCACAGTCCTGGATGCTCTTAAGTCATTTTGTCAGAGGATGCCACCACACCATATCTGGATTTGGTTCTTTGGTTTTCTTATCAAATCTGACAACATTATAAAATTTGATACATATGGCTTGATTTTTTGCACATGAGTATGCTATGACAGTGATCTTAAAGACAATATTATCAAACATCTTTGCCTGCCCGGATCACCAGCTATTCTGTTATTTAAGTCTCAAGCTATCTTAACCACAGATTTGATCCAGAACACTGACCTATTGTATACACTGATATCACATAACAAATGATGCCATTTCAACAGATCAAAACTTCTTGAATGTGTGTCAAAATGGACAAGGCCTGACCGAAAACTGAATGAATGTTTGAAATATAAAATATAAAACCTCACATCAAATGCTGACTTTATACCCCTACACTTTTATAAACTCTCAATTTCACATTACTTTCATTCCTAATCTTTACAGCCTGTCTCCAAAGAGGGCAGTATCTTTTCTCATAGTGCTAACCTCCTCCCATAGTGAATTCTAATTCTAACTTTGCATTTTTTATTATTATTAGCTTATTAGCCTTTTGTCATATAATTTAGTATCACTTTTACACACACTATAAGTGAATACAAAGGTTGCTTTCCAGGCTGTTAAAGCAAGCCCGATTGTCTTTGGACAAAGCATAGATAGTTCCAGAATCCTGACTGTCCTCAAGACAGCAAACCAACGTCTGCAAACTTACAACTGACTCTGCAAAATCACAATGTGATTATCCAGTGATTTTTACATAGGAAATACAATACTGATGACAGGTAAGTGATTAAGATGAAGTTGCGATAAAGTGGATTGCGATTCAACGGAGTCAGCTGTCCTAAAGATTTCATACAGGTGGGAGAATAAACTCTGCTGAACTACCTAAGTCATAGCCCCTTTGTGGCATTAGGACCAATCTGTATGCTGTAACTACTACCTACAATTAATGCCGATGTAGAATTATCCCGTCATGCCCTGCATGAGAAAAGCATATGACAAGCTAGCCAGACTAGAATCAAAGCAGCGAGCTGGCAACTTAGACAGTGAGGCAACCACATCAGCTGATGGGCCAGGCAGTGGCTGTTGAAGGCATAGCATAACAAGAGTTAACATAAAAGAAACTGAAAATTTATGACTGGCTCGATGAACAGTATGAGATATGCATACTGAATGTACTCATATCATTCATTTCTACAATGCATTTACTCATCAAGACCACTACTGCAACATTAACATCTGTATTTATTTATTAGCTTCAGCATGACTCTGTAAGCCTTTGTCTAAATGAAGCAATCCCAATACGAAATACCACAGCACATATTCATTATATCAGTCTCACACTCTGGACTCTTGACAGGTAACTATGATTACAAAAAGACTTTCTGAAAGACATCAGTGAAGTGGACCAAGTCATTGTTTATGCCTACGCACATAACACTACAGTTATAAAGTACATTTATACAAAGCAGAGAAAAGCCTACTGCTAGGTCAGCCCTCAGAATAAAGAACACTTTATTCCTTATTATACACACCACCAGCAGTGAGCAGTGTTAAAATTCATTTATTTCGTATCATTCAGTTAAGACAGTACTTAATGATACCATAATGCATCTAGCCTCTAATCTGAAAAGACTGGATAGCCCATGTTTCTAACAAATGGGAGCATCCTGCCTATACAAGAGAAAAAGGCCTTTCAAGCCTCTTGCTATATTTGATTAGACATAAGAGCTTCAGCATGCAGGTAATTTCTTGTTCTGTTTGCTTCACAAAAATTCCCTGAAAGACAAGGAACCTAAACACTGAAGTCATTAGTTAAAATAGAATATTAATCAGCTTGCCTACAACCATAAAATACTGTTGTTCTTACATACAACTTCTTGGTCAAACACACATTCCAAATAAGCAGCATAACTATCATGTCACTTCCATCATTTTTCATTAAGACATGATGATTTAAAATGTGACCCTTGATTTAACACAAGCAACAAAGTCACTGGAAAATTTGCTGACATAAAATAACCAAAAACTTCATCTCCAGATAAAAGACCATCAAAACATTAAAGGCATGCAAACTATCTGTTGCCACCATGATTACTGTAGGGTGAGTAAGTTACATCTCTAGAGATGAATCATGGCATAACTGTGAAGCAAAAGAAGCCTTTGGTGCTACTACACTTAACCAATCATGGAAGACACACTGCCAGACAAAATATTTTTCACATTTGCAAATCTATCTAAGCTGAAATAAGACTGTGGCTTGAGTATTCATATTTTCTCAGGAAACATTACTGAAAAATGTTAAATGGTGTTAGGTCTACATCTACATTTTCCCATGTACACTTACATGCTTAACGTACCACTATTACTTGATTTTTCATTCTTATTGGTGACTGCATACTACATATGAATACTCACAAAACCTGCAGCACAGTGTGTGTTTTAAGTCTAGAAGTGCCTTTGAACAAAATGGCATAATAATGAAGAACACAAGAGACTGCCCTGCTGCATTTAGATTCAATGCACTGACTCTTTCAAGTCACACCAGAGGTGGTGTAATTTGAAAATGTGGAAGAACTGCCCTGCAGCAGTACACATGGTGTGACTTAAATGAGTTCTGACATGGATCCAGAAGTAAAATCAAGGGTATGTCCAAACAAATTGTGCCTTGCGATAATCAAATCTGTTGCAAAACTGCATAATATGGTCAGGCTCTACTGTCATGGACAACTTTGCTATTTAGACTTCATTGCTGTGATGCTACCATGAATAATGTATTGTATTCAGACGCAAAGTTTTGCCAGTGTAAAAGAACAGGAGTGATAGTCTGATGCAACGCAATGTCCCAGCACAGACATATGATGACACCACATAATAAATTAAGCGCACTGCATTCCATCTGATATTTAAGATCCTGACAGTCACAGACTTAGACCAGACATTTATTGCACAGAGTTGTTCTTTACATCTTTGAGACAAACACCAGTGTCTACATCTTTGAGACAAACACCAGTGTCTGAAATGAGGATGATACAACCATGGATGATTTCAAAGACAACAATGATGCTGATCCAAAAGTAGAAATGACAGCAGAGAGAAAGATGATGATTTGTCCTGAAGTGATCATATCATTCAAATAAAAGTGGTGATAAAAATAATAAGTTTGACAACAATCATTCCCTGTAGTGATGTGGTGACAACAGTGACCAGCAGCATAAAATATATAAGTGGCAAATACTGCTCAGTACATGCATCAATTTATCACTGAATCTAGATTTTAGTTTTAGATAAAGAGTATTATGATTTTCCCAACAACAAAGACACTATATCACCTCCTCACACACAACCTACACAAAATAAAATAGTTGTATATGAAACTGCCTTGAATGGAATGCAAATGCACTGTATGGGTATGAGCAACAATACATGCAATCTGCCAAAAAATTCACCCTTGTTCATGCTCTATTTTATACTAAGTGCCTTCACAACCTTTCTCCCTATTCCATCTGCTGTATGGAAGATGATTTGGTGAGTGCAACTGCTGAAAAAAAAAAGAACTGAAAAGTTTGTCCCCATCATGTTATAAGAGTTATCAGTGTTACAACCTGACAGTGGCTGATTCACGCAGCTGTCACTGATTGAAAGAAAAGCCTTTCAGGCTGTACTGAGGTAGCTGTCTTTTTCATGTAATATGCACAGATGAAGAAAGCAGATGCCTTCATCTTGGAAGAAAGGAAATTTCAATGTGTAACACTGAAAACTGTTTACACCAAGCTGAGCTTGACCAGTTTTTTGGAATTGCTCATATATAATGGCGCAGCTGGATGTCCTACAATCAAACATTTCTAACCCATCATTTTCCTCCTTTCCACTGAAAATGGCAGCCCTTTTCCAATGAGAAGCATTAATCTGCCGCCATATATTGAGTGTCTTCTGTGACATTAGAATAGCTAAACACTTTTGTTTTCATTTAGAGATCAACATCTTCGCTTTAACATCTTTTTTAAATGATAAGAATGTTCCAATCACAGGTCCATTTCATGGCAAGATATCCCTATCTCCAGGGACAGTGCCATTTCAGTTTTAAAAAATTTAATCATGTATCAGACCAGTCACCACAGTAGTACTGCTGGCTTCCTCGTGCAACACACTTCACTCCTTCCTTTAAGTGGGTGTCAAATGTCTATTTCTTTGATATTCAACAAGCCACATCCACAATTAGAGGAACACCTTTTGGGTTGAAATATTCGATGCATGCAGCAGGTAGTTTTATCGCTGCTTTCTCTTGTCTGTGTTTGATTGTCGCAACTCAGGGAATAGTTCTTGCACAGCTATGTCCAACAGTACATAACTTAGCTGAAATATAAAATATTCACAGCTACAATTTAGAGACAACATGGATAGCAGATTACAGATTTGCCCTGTATACTGCCAGCCTCTCAACATAATGATATAAAATAATTTTTAAAAAAACCAACCCAAGAGTTTATAAGATAATTTTATGGCAAATTCATATAGTATAGTTGGAGCAAAGAAATAGATATCCTGTTAATTTCACTGAATTCAAATCTGCACAACACGGTACACAATCAACTATTATTTTCCAATAGATTGCATTTCAATTATCTGCTCTGGTTTTATGGCTAAAAATCTGATGCTATCATCTGATGCTATCAAGCATTTCTGATGGCTTCAGGTGATTCTTATTTTCTAAAGCATGTCAGTTCATTCATTCTCCATTAATTTTAAAATGCTGTGGATTCTGAAGTTAAGGCAGGAAGGGACCGTTGAGAATTTCAAGTCACTTTCTAGTCGACCCAGCATGCCCATTCTAGAAGGACTTTAGGAACAAAAAGTGCATTTTTCAGTAAACCCTCTAAACAATTTGTAAGAAAAAAAAAAAAAGAAACCTTTTGTAACGAAGTCCATCTGGGTTCATGAATTAAAAAGACAAAACTAGCCCAACTTCTCTTCCTTTCCTCTCGAACATATTTTCCTAATGCCCAAAGAACTTCCATCATCTATCTCCACAAAGCATATGTGTTTCCACAAAGCGTGTCCATAGCAAATTTCTAAAACAAATATTCTGTTGACTGTTTACAAGACTTTCTGCTGTCTCTGAATCATTTTATTCCATGTGACTGACAATCCTCTCTTGTCATATTGCACAGTATGTGCAATCTTTATGCAATAATTTTAATTGTAGTCACTTATTTCACAGAACTTTTCTCTGTTTATAAATGCTTTACACAGGAGAAATCTACCATGAATATGCTCCACATCATAAAGGCTGCTGATGCTAAGTTTGACATACATCTATTGATTATTTGTCAAAGTTGCTCATTTAATGGAGGGCTCTTTCTTTGTGTGTGTCACACACTGCAATCTCACAGCAATGCTATCTGCCAAAAGCATTAAACCTTTTTTTTTTTCTCCAAGACATGCTATGCTATATACTTTTTTTCTTAGTTATTTGGTCTCCTGAAAAGAACAACAGCTTTTAGCTTTTTGCTCAGCATAGCTTTTAGCATTATGATACTTCCCTTTATTTTTTTGATACAAAGAAATGACTCCTTGAAAATTAGCCACTGATGTTTTAAAGTTGACTTTTCATTTTACAGAATACATCATGTGTAACAAAAAGTTGAACCACTCACTTACCTGTTTGTTGAGTTTTGGCTGCTGGAAAATATGTAATAAATGCTCACATCCTGTGATGGTGCTGGCAGGACCTAATGCTGTTGTAAAGGGAGCTGGGAGAATACAGGAATGTAAGAAGCTAATACTAGCATATCTTACATCTGAATGCCATAGACAATGAACAAATACTTTCTGCTAAACAGCTTTTTTTTTTCTTCTTACACAGTAATGAAGTTTGGATTCAATATACTGCATGTCTTACTGAAAACATCATGAAATACTGTGAGAAAGGCCTTCTCACCAAAATATTTCTGGAAACTTTTCAAAAACCAACACACCTGCTATTAAAACGTTTTGGATTCAGCTACATAGGTGAAACTGACACTTATAAATATTGGAAAAGTCATCAGCTTAAACTAAACCAAACATTTGTTTGAAAGCATACTGACAACTCATACAGCAGCCTCTATAATGAACGAACTGGATAGCATATTAGCAAAAGTATCAAACTCAAAAAAAACAACTCACTTGGTAGAAATTCTAGGAACTCTTTTAGCACCTCATTGTACCTCCGTTTCTTGTCATCTTCAGATCTGAAATTCAATATACATGTAAGAAACAATTTAAGAAAAGTAGTGTACCCCTGAAGATGGAGACATGTGCAAGATGTAGACTTTATTGCAGGCGGAAGAGAGTAAAGTAAAAGAAGCATGCACATCCACATTCATGTACCTCAGTTTCTACAAACAATTACATTATTTCATACCTAGAGGAAAGAGATACAGAAAACAGACTCAGAGCAGCTACAGTTTTAGTGCATGAGCACATGGACTTCAGAAAAAAAAAAGTGACAAACAGATGCTTAGTGACAAAACTTTTCTCCATGAAAAGAACATACCTCGGTGGATCATCATCAAAAAAGAGTACATCTGTGGACAAGAAAAAAGAAAATGCCTGAACTTCCTAATCACAAGGGGTATATGTTAACCTGAATGGAACTTGGGGGTAAATCCTTTCAACAATAAACAGGATTTGCAGAACTGGACAAATGTCAAGAAAGTGGAACATCCTAGCTCTTGACATTCCAATATCTGTCACTGATATTAGTTAAGTAATGATAAATCAGATAAATAAGCTTAATCCTGGGTGAAGAAAGTTTAAACACAGCTTTGATCCTTTAGTCTCATCCTCATATACAGGCCACCTACTTCAATCTCAGATTAAATGATTTTGTCTTTAATTTGACAGGAAATGAAACTGTGTTTAGTTTTACTTCTTTGCACATAGTAGAGGTAACCCTGTTATCTGATGTCAGCATAACTGGTTTTCATTAGTTTGAAACAAATTAAGAAAGCCAAAGATGCAATTTCACCTTTGCAGTCTCCTATATCATTAAAAACCACGCTGAACAGGCTTGAAACAAACTTAGTGCATGAGAGGGCAGGAGTAGTCACCATAATGGTAGGTAGATAGTGTGTATTTAGCATTACACTATGACTGATTTAGGGGGATAGCAGGCAGAGGCACAGGGACAGCTGATTGATAATCAAGCACTCAGTGAAACGTCACGACACGACACTTCTGGTACATGATGTATTTGTATCAGTACTATTGGCAGTTGGCTTTCTAGGCCTATGATCGCTTGCTACAGGAAAACATATGTTTGAGACAAAATAAAATCTGAAAAGCCACATACATCATTTATCGCTTGCAGGCCTGAACAAAAAAAAACAACACACAAGCAATTTGTCTTGTAAGTGGAATAAAAGCAAATAAAAAAATTTCTCTTGACTAAAAATGTGAATGGTAACAGTGGATCGCTGCTGCGTAAGCCATATCAGGCTTTAAAACATCAATCAGGATGACAACAGACACTGAACCTATGCATCAAACTATCAATGACTTGTTGGGAAATAAAATTTGAGGAGAGAAAATTTTTAATACTCCAGTCTGCCATTCATATGATTCATAACTCAAAAGGCTTGCTCTTTTCTTCTTGTCTGAACACTCAGATATATCGTGCCATATTGTGCTCACGTTCAGCAGCACTCCAAAGAGAAACAGCCTTCTCAGTGGACTTGCAACTCAAAATCAGTCAATTCCTACCCAATATGGCCTTTTCCAGGGTTTACAAAATGAAAAGAATGGAACAACAAGGATGGAAGGGGGTGATTTTGTTCAAATTTCCCTCTGCGATAGAGATAATTTAATCATGAATTAAAATACCATGACTATACAATTACTTTCCTGGTCAAAATTGTAAACTGATTTCTGGTAATTTGAACCCCTATCATGGTCCCAGTGAAACTGGTTTAAGCAAACTTGATTGTATATGAGCCTGCAGTCATGTTCCTACCTCTCAGCAGGTGTATCAAACTAATCAGGCGATGCTCCTGAGTGACCTGTGCAAGTTTGAAGTCAATATGATATTCCAGATAGTTTTCCACTGTCTCTTTCAGAAGGATTCTGGCACTGAGCAACAGTTGCTGAATCCACAAAGGGGCCTTGAACACTTCTTTCACTGTGAGAAAGAGGAAAACAAACACTTAATGCCAGGAAGAGGATGAGACTATAAAAGCATTAGCTCTGATTTGATTGTAGCCATGAAGGCTGAATTCTCATCATCATGTGATGTGTAAATTTTCATTATTTCACTCATTCTCTACAGTTTTTTACTCTGCACAACTTGGGTCACAGTCTTGACAGATGCAAATGACCTGGCCATAGTGAATGTTTACACTGACCAGCTATTTTACACTGAAATTCCTGTATGAAGTCATCTTTTCAGTGATCAATACCCATAATTATATCAGTCTATAACTTACTTTCAGCTTTGTCAAGCTGCATTCACTCACCCAGATAGATAAGGGAGTCAAAGGCTCCATCAATTTCTGTGATCTGATGAGTCTGGTCCATTCTTGCAGCAGGAGGGTTAAAGCCAAAATTCATGTTGTTCTCAAAATGCGTACCTGCCAACTGATAGAGAACTGTCTGTTTCATTTTTCTTTCCGAGACAAAGAAAGAGGCAATATCAAATACAGACTTCCATGTGATGCAGTATTATTGTTTCGTTTCATCTTAAAACATCACTAAAAATAACTGTAATCATAATTGCAATAATATTTTGTTTCTTGTTCAAGTAATGCTCGTTACTGCAACTTTACACTATTACTACTTTAGCATTCCATATCACCCGGTAGTGCTCTACAGTATTACCATCTCTTCTTTCTGACAGTTGACAGTGTTGTTCATTTTTTTGCTGCAATCCTTGTCACTAGCAACTGGACAAAACTTTCAGAATCTGCAGCCAGATGCCTATCTTACATGGAGGTATACTGCTACTGTTAAAGCATTCCTCATAACAGCTGAAATCAGGAAATTACACTATATTAACAAAGGAGGAGGTTGAAAATTTGGAATAAAAAGAACCCTGATGGTGACACAGAGCAGAGGAGAAATTTTCCATTCTTACAGTCACTTTACCTTATCACTTGATGTGGACAGCAATGAAGCTTCTGATCCTCGTCTTGATAACTTACTGCAATAAATAAGAGATGTTATCCAGTCATCAGTGGTAGTAAGATACTGTCAGGGCGTCATCAAGAAAATAAAGCGACAGCTTTAGTGACACTGCAATCCCACCTGACCTCACAGCTTCTCCCCTCCTCCCTCCCATCAGGTGACCATCAAAGAAAGTCTAGGCATTACAACACCATTTGTTATGTTTACAATGACTCCTGGTCTCTTAGAGCCCTCTAGATTCAGTCCCTTGTGTCCCCATCATTGACAGGTTTGTATGAGAAAGCTCATTAGGTGTATGACAGGACCAGTTTGGTCAAAATAAAGTTGAATCATTCTACAGACCATGTTAAACCATACGATACCCTATTATTCAAATACAACAGTCTGGTGACAGACATTTTGTCTGTCAACATGATGTAACACTTCTACGCAAATAGACAACCCTAGACAACCCACATGATTACATAATGCAAAGTCTGAATTCTTATACCCGCTGCACGCCAGGGGGCCATATGTTACATCAAATATTATTATCTTCTAGCTGCATGGTCAAGCTATCTAGCCAGTGCTCTGAGGACAGGTGATAACACGTCAATACGCATCTTTTAAATTCCACAGTAAGCAGCAGATGTGTCAAACAAAATCATGCTGAGGCAATAATATGCAAGATACTTTACTAGGATAACATGGTCGAATATAACTTTTAAATCTGGATGACCAGACTCTTAATTGAAGCTGAATAATATATTGTCAGACAGAGATATCTGTAGCTGTTGGAACTTAGGGGATGTCACCATGATTGCCACAGGCAAGGAGAATAAGTCTTGACATGAAGGGCTAAATCTCAGTCATCTGAACCTCCTTCTTGCATCATAAAACACATGCATAGTAACAGAATGATGTTCTTTCTTCTCAAAATTGGTCTGGTGAGCACTAGAGATATTCTCGGAGAGAAAAAGTACTTGAAAACAGAAAACTTTTTTTGACATGCACATCCATCTTTAAATGTCTGGACAACATTTCAATCCAACTGAACATGACAATTTGTAGTAAAAATTTGTAGCATCATCTTCTAATTAATTTGTCAGAAAGTGGTGAATATACTCACACTATAAACTGATATGATAATATTCAACACCCTATGCCAGTCTATCCTGTAGGTGACAAAAGTCTCAAGTTTAGCCTAAAGTACACATTTCTAGAATACTAAAGCCATATCAGTTGTGAAAAATAAACCTGTTTCCATCCGAACACAACATGAGATGGAGTGAAGCCTATACCATTACATCTTATTTGCAATATAAGAGAACAACTAAACAGAACAAGGAGAAATGAGAAACATTCAAAATGATGAGGTAGTATGGGACAATAACTGCAGTAACATACCTAGGTCGAGGCTTTGGTGCTTCAGTGGAGGTGGAAAAATTTGTCAGGAACTCATCCAAATGTTGGCCTTTCTGTTAATATAACATTCACAATATGATTGTGATTATACTGGAAAATGATGTAGTCTTTAACATCTAGTCATAAAAATGTGTATGGCCATGAGCCACAAACTTTCACTATACAATGACAATTATGAGCTTTCACTAAAGAACTGAAAACTCATGTTAATCCCTATGGTCACACTAAATCAAGATGATGCTACTGACTATGACCGATCCAGAGGTAAACATCCACTATGTATTTAGAGTGGGTAAATCAATACAAATTCTTGGTTCAGAAAACAGTTTAATATACCACCAGGACTTGAATACTTACTGGCTGCTAACTGCCAAGATGAAGTAAGGCAACATATGATCACTGGGGTATGGTCACAGTAAAATTCTAATTACATAAAGGCATAAGCTATAACAGGAAAGGATAACACTACAATGTTAAAACTATCAATTCAGTTCACTGATACTACTAGAGCAAATAATTATCTGAGACCAATCACCTGTTTCATTATACATATCTTTCCAAATCAGTTACAGTAGAACCTCAATATAACATAATTATAGCTCAGTGCATGTGCAATTTGTACTTAGTAACAAGTGTATACAGTAACAAGGTTCACCAGTTTTGGCACATTGCAAATAAGTGCACAAAATAGGACAGATGTCTGCGTGCTAAAAAAAAAGACACAACCAACCACTTGATAACCCTTCTGGTTGTGGTCATTACGGTAGATGTTTTCACCTCCATTGTAACACAAGACACTATCAAGTCTGCTGCCCGGTGTCATGATTCTCTCCTGCTGTCACCAATCCCATTAAGCTAAGTACGAAACTAGACTGATCAGCACACGTGCCAAGCTGCATGTTTTATGTCTTCTCAAGACTGCTTATATGCTAAATTAAGGTTGATTTCTTAAGGAAAGTGCTTAGTGGAATTGTTTGAGTTCAAATATTATAGGTAAAATGTTGTACCAACTTTCATTTTATAAAGGTAAAGTAGAAAAAAATTCAATGTAGTAAGAACAAATGCAGTAGATCCTGTGATGCAGGATCAAGGGAAATCGGGCAAGTGGTTGCACAAGGCAGGTGGTCCTTTATCGCAGGGAGGACATTTATATAGGTCTTTTTGTGATTAGGTACTTCATGCTTATAGAGACAAACACTGTCTCTTATGGCCTACACTCAAAAAGAGTATCACAAACTTTCAAAGCAAATATGTTGATACAAATATAAACTGCATGTACAATACTAAAAAGCCAGACGCCTGAAGATACTTTTTCACCATTTAAAGTACACCACATTGGAAGCCATTTATAACAGCTTCTATTTGATCCTCAACTTAATTATTCCTGTTTACCCCTCAATGTTTGTAGAGGAAATCAAAACAACATTTGGTATTAGAAATAACAGAGTAATAAGCTTGCAGCTGGGACATGTCTGTCTTTCTCACGACAGTCTGTAAGTTTATGTTTGATCACTGTGGATTAAAAACCTTTGAATGTGGGAGAAAGTCTGACTTCAGTCATCATGTTATATAATTATATCTTGCTGTCCTTTTTTCCTTCTCCCTTTTACCGAGTATTCAATCATGGACAATCGTACAGTGATTATAGCCCATAACCCTGTCCGCTCATTAGAAATAAAAAGTGGTCACTCTTCCCGCCAGCTTAGAAAATATTATTATATGAGAAACAGAATATGCTATCCCTTACCCCACCCCAACTCTTTTTGTTTGTTGTTGTTGTTGCTGTAGTAGTGTTTTGCTGCCAGGCATGACAGTAAGTACTATTCACCTTGTGGCACCAATCTGTCTGAGTGTGTTCAGATGAGAGAAAAAGAGGACGATTTCAGAATAAAGAACCTCTGGGGATAGCTTACTGGAGTTTTTTTCTTTCCTCATCTTATTTTCCTGTTAAGTCATTTGATAGGTTGGCACTTGCTTCCAATGTCCTTTCAAAGTCCCATTTGGCCCTCTCAGTGGAGATCAGCTGTTAGGCCCACCGTTCACTTTACTGCAGTTTACTCCTAGTCATGAAAGATTTTTTTTCTCGACTTTCCTTTCTTTGCTTCTAAAGCTAGGCTAATGTTGTTTGTGCCATTTTTTTTTGTGTCTGTGGACAGTATTTCTTCACCAGACTCCAGCTTGTCATGCACAAAATGGGCTACCCGGTGTCCACTACATCTGTCGTGATTACAACCCCGCCAGTAATGAGTGGGGACAGGCAATATGGGGTTCATAGGTGTAACCAGTATTACGTCTGTGGTAGACTTATGCAAGACATGGTTTTCTTCCAACCCTCGTCTCCCCTCCACCATAATCCCCATGCCATAAGCTCTTCTCTCTGATGTACATCTAGAAGATGATTTTCAGACTCTGGCTTTCTGATCCCCAAAATGGTTTGGGCACGCATGGTCACCTGTCACAGTGGAAAATGGCTTTTTTAAGGTTTCCACGCTTCGCAATGAGAATTTCAATTAGAAAACGACCAATGAATAGGAAAAGCTTACATAGAATTGAAGGGGTCACCCGTCGAAGCGACCGCAGAAGACAGGTTTTACTGTATATAGTAAGAAGATATATGTAATACAGTCGACTCCGCTTAATCGCCCGTCCTCGGGATCACGGAAAAAGTGGGCGATTAAGTGGAGAAGCGATTAAGCGGGGAAGGCAATATTGGACATATTTTTGGTCATTGGGGTTAAATTTCTTTGATGTCGTGGTTTGATATCGTGCATTGACACCGTCTCGTCACCAGACTCAGGACAAACTTGAGTTTGACGGTGTTGTTGCGCACAAAAATAATATTTGATCTCAGCGGTTTCTCTCATTGGCCACCTCACAGTATCCCAGCAAACAAAACTGAGTAGGATCTAGTCTAATCGAAATCCACCAGACAATCACAATCAAGGCGTAGGGAGAGGAGACTATGCGGCTTTCGGCGCATTAGCATTATCGGATGGGCGAGTAGAGATAAAAGGCTTATCACAAATATTTCGAGGTGGCCGCTGTCACTCAGTCAACCGGTCTGCCATCCGTCTCGCAGGTAAACCGTCTGTGTACATTATTTGTTTGTCAACTGTAACCCTTCAATCGCTGATCTTTGAATTCATGGGCGCTGAAGAGTGGTCGGTTATCCGGAGTGAGAGGTGATTATCCAGTGACTTTTATACAGAAAAAATGCGGTTCCTTGGGAAACGAGGCGATTAAGCGGAAAAGGCGATTAAGTGGAGGGCGATTAAGCGGAGTCGACTGTACCTATATTCAAAGTCCTATTGTATATAATTACAAGACTAACACCCCATTTTACAAATGGGCAGGCAGGCAACGCAACAGCGGCAAAAGAATACCTAGCACAACGAAAGGCATCATAGACGAATGCATTAGACTCCGTGAAAAAGTTGGACGATTGGCGAATCGAGGGGATTGAAAAGATCTATCAGAGATTATATTTTGTTGCTATACACATTCTTTCTTTAAAAAAGGTAAAAAAAATAAAGAGGACTGATGTGTATAGTTACCTTTTGTGTATTTTTCTAGGAATTTAGGTAAAAACCGCATGTTTTTACGTTACATAGTTCTCAAGAAATCTGTGACACAAATTTAGTTGAAGAGTTTTATTAATATAGATTATTGATTAATGACATGTTTAACTGCTTGGTCAGCAGAAATAATGATTTCTGTTTGTATCTAGCCAGTTCTGGTCAGAAGGAAAGAATTATATAACAACACTATGACACAATTACCATTTATTCTTTATTAGAATGCTGGTAACATTTACTTAATGTCTTCTCTGTTAATATTCCCCTTATTAATGAACAGAAATATTAAAACTCTTTACTTACCTCCTTCACCAGTTTGGACTTGACAAACTTTCCTGCATGAAAAATGCAAGAATCACATCAATAAAAACAATCCTGTTGCAAAAAAAAAAAAAAGAGAAAAACCCTGGTAAATTAATTGTACACTTCATCTCATTCTTTAATTCACTGTCTAAACTTAAAACAATTTAAACGTTGATGACTCAATGAGCTTATGAAAACAATGTAATGCTATGAAAGGCCTGTAGTTCTATAGCTGACTTACACAAATATACATATTAATACTACTGCGTAACCTATAAAACAGTTGTATAGAGATTCTGTAGCCAAAACAAGCTTACAACAACAGTGCAGTGCCAATAGCTGGATCAGAGGGTGGCAAGTGATACAGTCTAATACACTAACCCCTGTAAGTGACAAGTGAAAGAAAATGTGTATTTGAAACAACTTTGTCTATGCATAAATATAATGCATGCAGTAAGTTATATGAGGACAAGTTAAGTTTGTAGTGAAAAAATTTTCAAACCAGGACATTTCTTTACAAAAATGCTTATTGAGTGAAAGTCCTATAAAACAATGTCACATATGTAAAATCTCACTCCAATTAGACTTTGTGCTTACCCAATTTGATGTCAGGTAGAAAGCTAGTTGAGAATTCATGCTCTGAGGTAAGAAATTTGTACAGCAACTCGCTACTTTTCAGTTGTGGTTTGGTCAGCAGTTTCTAAAAGAGAATGACAAAAAAAACAATAAATTCAATGGTTCTCATGAATGACATCAAACCAAACCTGAAATGGCTAACTTCAATAGCGTTACTTCAAAACATGAGTCTTTTTCATCTCTCCCCCAACCCCTCTTCCCCCTTATAAGACTGGCATATATAATGCTTTAATCCATACTAGTTTGACACTGGGTATGCAAAAGGTGTGCAATCTATGAATAACCTCTGCTGACAGAACTCATGCTGATGCAAACAATATTCACTGTTCCTGTTGACACACTCTTTCTTCCTCCCTTTCTCTCCCTCCTGCCCACTCTCTCTCCATTCTCTCCTTCACTCACTCTACCTCCCTCCTTCCCACCCACTCACTTCCTCTCTCTCCCTTCTCCTTCTCCCCCTCTTACCCACCATTCTCTCTCTTTACCCCACTCACACTCTCTCCTTTCTTCCTCCGCTCACTATTCCTCCCTCTCCCACATCACTCTCCATTCCTCCCCCTCACTCTCCAATTCTTACTCACTCTCTTCCCCCTCTCTCACTCTCCCTCCTTTCTTCACTCCCTCCCATTCTCTTCCCCACACTCATTTCCCCTCTCTCTTCTCTCAGTCACTCCAACTCTCTTCTCCCTTCCTCATTCACCATTTTCTCTTCCTCTCCCACTCATTCTCTCTACATACCTTCCTTACTTTCTCTCTCCCTCCCCCACGGTCTCTTCCCTCCTTCCCATGCCTCTCTAAATCTCTACCCACTAACTCTTCCTCCCTCTCCCACTCACTCACTCTCTCTTCCTCCCTCTCCCATTCACTCACTCTCTTTCTCCCTCTCCCACCCTTCCCCTCACTCACTCTTTTCCTCCCTCCCCCTCTCTCTTCCTTCCACCCTTCCCTCCACTCACTCCTTCCCTCCCACCTTATCTCTCCCTCCCCTTCCTCTACTCACTCTCTTCCTCCCCCACACACTCTCTCCATCTCTCCCTTCCTTACTCCCCCACACTCTCCCTCCTGTCCTCCCCCAATCTCCCTATCTCCCCCACTCATTTTCTTTCCATGCCCCACTCACCAACTTTCTCCTTCCTTCCCCTGCTCACTCCCTCCCCTTTCCCATCCCCACTCATTCTCACCCTCTCTCTGTCCCTTCTTCCCCCACTCCCTCCTTTTCCTTCCCTTCCCACTCACTCCCTTCCTTGGCTTGCATCAAATATCTTAATATATAATAACGCTGGGTCTTCCCCAGAAATTATTTGAACTTAAGTTTACACAATTAACCTGTAGGTATTGTTCAAAGTCTCCTTTTTTGCCTTCTGTGAAGTCTTGGTTTTTGGTCCCAAATGATTTCTTGCTTGGTAGGTGGCAATCAAGGAACTCTCCTGGCACACAGGAATATAAAATATTTTGTACACATTACAAAAGAGCTTACTTTCCTTATAAAGACGAGAAAATTAATTATACATCTTAACTCATCAAGACCATGCCTGACCCATTTGTTTTTTTGTGATAACAAACATGTGATAACACTGCATACATGCCCAATAGTATTTACTATTGTTCAGTGTCCACAACAAAAATAGTACAAGTTCCACAGAAAAAAAAATCTGATTAGAGATTTGTGTTCTTCTGTCTAGTAAATATCAGACATCAACAAACTATTTGGGTCTACCTCCATTACTTGCTCTTAAGGAAAGTTTAAAATACCCCAAAAACAGCATTGCAATTCCTGAACTTGGCCATACCATGTGAGTGAGTTTCTTTGAAGAGGCATAAATGATGAGTTTATAGATCCAATGCATTTTGCACTTGGCTTTCACTGTTTCACAAAATAAAACTGTCCTGTGATCTATTCACTGGCCTGAACACAAGTCCTGCCAGCCCTGACAAGTATGCAGTTTGGAGTCTGACAATGTCTGACACAGTTATCCTGCTTATCATAACGATGAAAATGTTGTAAAACCTATCATGGAGCATTTATTTAGGTACCAGAATATAGACGTGACAATAGACAAACTAAAGACAGATACAGTGACACCTGAAGGCATAAAAAACTGAATACAAGAACTTTTTGTATATTAAACTGAAAAAATACCCATTTTCACCAAAAAGACCTGTAACCACCAACATGTGAAAAGCTATATGGAATAAAACAAAGGTTCAAACACTGAAATGTCAAGCAGGTGAAATAGGTTATGTCCCTTGTAAGACGATACTTGGAATGCACATCTTTGGATACCCGCATAGCTCTGCATCTTCAGAACACGAAGAGCCCCAAGCTATAAGTTTGCTGTTGAATGATCTGTCCCCACATGAGGATGGCTGCACACAGATGAGCCGCTGTCATAGATCTGCGGTTCACATGGTGCAGCTGCTTCTGAAGAGTGTCCAAGAAGGGAGGCCCACTGATGATCTTGAACCAACAGCCTTGGAATGGCTGAATGGTGTGTGACAAATGTTTTGTGGGTTATATTTTTATGAACTGAGCCTCAGGCACACAGTGAGCTGCAGTTCAAAATGATGCATGTGCCCCATGTGTTTCAAAGGAGCATGCACTCCTCTTCAACTGAAAATAGTTTACGAGTCGAAACTTGCCTCGAAGAGAGGTAGTTGTCTCTTACATTGCAGTGGATCTCCATGTTGGACATGCTTATTATTTAACGTGTCTTGCATTTTTTAATGCCTTGCCCTATATGAAGAGAGATAGACAACTTGACATGGTGTCAAGTCAAAAATTTGTACACATTCAAACCAGTACAAAAAACTGTTGATAAATTATCAATATACGGCAGACAACAAATTGTACAAATTTTTCCATACATTTACCATGGAATTCTGTTAACTTTTGTTCCAGGACATAAAATTCACGATAGCGTCTGCAGAGATAAAAAGAATATGTCTAAAGATTAGCAATACGTGATGCAAAATGCCATGGCAATTATACATCTCACAGCTCTTAACTGTTCCTCAGAGGCAATACATTCACTGCAGCCATCATAAATTAAAAACAACAAAATAACTAGAAGCTTGTTTTGATGGCAGAAAACTGGCTGAGAACAAATTTATTTCGTTGGAACTATTCACAAAATAGGAAACTTTTTCCCCACTCAGGAAAAATTACCACATGACTCAACAAATCATTCTAAATATGGAGTGATATTGAAATAGCCACTCAATTAGATACATTAAGAATAAATAAACAGTATAACTTTACACTTGATGTAAAATGGACAGTCACAAAGTTAATGCTAATCGTCTTACCTTGCAACAGTCCACTGGGTCTTCTCATTCTCACCTGAACCAGAGAAAAAATTAAATAGAGTAACAATTCAAATGACCTGTGCTGAACAAAACAGGGAAGAACTAAGACATAAGTTACACTGCTGAAGAAATTTATCATGCATTTCAAGACCCTGAAACGTGTTGAAAACAAGATTTTTTTCGATGCCCTCCCCTTGCAATTACAGATTGCAACACAACACATAATCGCATAGTGAGATAAGCCTTCACAATAAGGCTGGGCAGTCGATTCAAAAGATCCAGTCGAGTCGATCTCTATCTGCGGCTCAATTAATCGACTCAGCGAGTTTGGCTTGAGTCAAAAAGATCCGAATTTTGCTATGATCTTTTTGAGTTGCTTAAATCTCACTCGACCCAGCATTAATCGAGCCACACGCTCAGCACAAAGTTACCGCAGCAGTGTTGCACCTCCTACAATCTAATTAGATCTTTTATTTATGTTAAGGAAGGGAAAATGGGTTAGCAGTGATAGGAGGAATGGGCTGGAAGGAGATGGATCATGACTAAGTGTTAAGGGCAAGTGCGGCACCCTGTAGGGGTAAAATTGGGTAAAATTGGGTAAAATGAGTTTAAGGCAGTTTCTTAGACAGCNAAAATGGGTTAGCAGTGATAGGAGGAATGGGCTGGAAGGAGACGGATCATGACTAAGTGTTAAAGTTTGGCTTGGTACCGTTGATGCTAATTGGGTAACAAAGGGCTCTGATTTGTGAATCAGAGATATGTGGGTGAGTGTGTGTGTACGTTTGTGTATGTGTTTATATCAATGTGAACATTTAGGGTGCCAGATGAGATTAACTAATTTCATGTTGATATTACCTTATCATCATCCACTAATTTCTGTTTCCAGTTTGTGATGCCAGAGAATGCATGTACATTGTTAAATGCTGCATTTTATGTTGCAATATTATGTAAACGCTCTTTTATGTTTCACATGAGTTTTATTACGAATACTGCTTCTTAAGTTCTTTCTAGTAAAATGAAACAAGAAATGAATGACTGAAAAAAAAAAAAAAAAGACCCTGAAGTAAAAATAAAAACGGTCCCCAAAAGTCAAAAGAAGGCCCGAAGAAAACTATGCCACGCTACCTGAACACGTACATGTTTTGTTTTTTTTATTGAGAGGGGGTAAGGCAAAAAAAAGAACTGTGAAACTAAGGGAGGGAGGGTGGTAGCGGTAGTGATGGAGAATAGAGGAGACCACGAGAATGTTGAGACTAGAAAAACCCATCCATGAGGAAGGTAATTTATGATGATACTGTATAAACATATTGCTAGTGCAACTGCGTGCCGCTATATGACTCAATCTTTAGTCCATCTTATGCTTCCACACCCCCCCACCCCCCTACTGCTAAAGCTTGAGTTTAAAAGATTGAGCTTTAATCGATCCTTACAATCTGAGCCACCAAAAGATCGCCCCGAGTTGACTCTTCAACATGACTGCATAAGTGAATTCACTCAGGGTGCTTCACAAAATTTACATTATGAGACAAAATATTTTGCATGGCAACTCCTTACCAGACATTCTGTCATGCATGCATACAAACTGTAACCAACCCATGACAGCTGTATGTATGAATAACTGGCATTAACAAGATTTCCCAGAGCAGAGGACTAAGAAATACAAAACCATGAAAGCGAATGAGTGTTCAGGTTACTTATAGTAAAAAACTGCTCTTACTGGGGCTCATATAATAAGATACATTAAGCTCTGGAGACATGTCCTACACTGCCTCTATGTCTCTGGACATCTTATTCTTTCCATCATTCCAGCCCCTTCATCTGTACTTGTACAAAGTCAAGTGTCCTACCAAAAACACAAACTCACACAAAGAAAGGGTATACCTTCTTTCACATCCAACCTCCTAATATCAATAATGAACACAAAGTACTGCTTGCGCGGGTTCTCAGGGTCAGGCCGTGCCCCGATACGGGGAATGGTTACTCGCCAGGAGCTGAGGTCATGCATGGAACGATCACAGGCTGATGGGTCCTCGAGATCCTCTTCTATACTAATGGAGGGCTGGTAACAAACAGTAATGAGCTGTAGGTGTGAATAAACTTAGAAGATGTTACACATTAATTATATGCAGTACCACAAATGACTTTACTCTGAAAAAGGCAGGAAGAGACAAGGGGAGGGGATATTCTCTCAGTCCTGACTACAACAAATGTGAAGAGCCTTAGGCCTAAACAGTAAGTTACAGTACAAAACAAATGCCCTCCTTTTTATTAAGATGATCTATTAATGCTTCAATGCAAACCCTGGAAGATTACCAAGTGTAAAGGAAAGAAACCAGATTGTTGTGAACTGTCTTCAGACATTAACAAGATTGAACGAATATGAAATAAAGAGCCATGGGAAACAACCCAACAAAAGAAACCTGATAAACAAGAGAAAGTGGAGATAATTGAGCCATATGCTAAGGAAAGACTGAGCAGCACAAAACAGAGTCTGTGATGGAATCCACAGAGGGAAAGGTCAAGGGAATGCCCAAAGGCAGCTGGAGTCTATTTTGCTAGGATTCCATGGGGACCAAGCAAGGACAAGCAAGAAAATAAGACAGCCTGGTGAGCTATGCTTTATCAGGAGTTAAAAGCTTAAGAAGAGGAATGTTTCAACATTCATACGAAGTAGCAACAGAGTAAAATACTGAACATATATCCTTGAAGACCAACTGATCACTATTTTGAAATCATCGTAGCTAGGAATGATGAAAAAGAAGCTGCATTCAGTTACATTCAAGACTGATTGATGCTCACAAACTATGCACAACAGAGTCATGGTACAATGATAGTGACCTATCATAACTGTACATTTTTTCTCCAATTAAAAACCTTATAAACCACATGTAATAAAACTATTTGCATCAAAAGAGAGGAATTTAGGGATTACTCATCAAACAAAACACAGATATCATGAGATGATATTCTCAAAAGCTAATTGTGTTGGAATTTATTAAAAGCCCCACATAACCAGTCCAATATGTTGTACTGTAAGCAGTTAGAAAAGCAGTTAGAACATCAAACCCCCCCCCCCCCCCCCCCCCCNCAAGGGTGCACACACACACACACATGCATGAACTCATGCACATGCACGCACATGTGCACACGCACGTATACACCCACACACACGCACGCACACACAAAATGAAACAAAAACAAACCAATAGAAAAAAATCTACAATCATTTCAGTACACACTCGCTAACACCCTGAGATGTAGCTGTACTTACCACCATAGAATTCAGAGAAATACTGTCCAAGCCAGACTCCATGCTGCCTGACAGCTTTTCCTCTGGAATGAAATGTACAGGAGTTCTACCATGCAGTCAACCATGTGACAGGAAGAACATAAACTGCTGATCCAATGTACTTCCATAAAGCAGCATTACATTGGAATGGGTCATAAATCTGCTTGCTCTTTTACTAGGCCTTGCAGTAACCTGCAGTTTTCACTACATAGAGACAGCATTTATGGCTGTGGGTCCCATGCATTCCAATCTCAGATTCAGATTCAAAGTGAGTTCCAAGTATTGATCTTAAAGTCACAAAATAAATGCACGTATTAGAGTATCTGTGGGAATGTGTAAAACTAGAGAAATGCTCATGATAATGTGCATAAGGTTGCATGAATCCTCGTAACAGGTCCTGGTGCAGCAAATATCAACAGTAATATGCTGACAAAACTGCAATGTCCCTATAGAGTATGAGTCATTTTAAAAGAATTTTTTATGAGTTTATTTAATTACAGTAAAGATGGAGTTCTGCTAATCATTGTTTCAAAACCGGTGACCAAATACATGAAAGCAAAAATGATCTATCAATATACCTGTAGTCTTAAACACATCCTTCAACTTGTTTCCAAATTGAGCAAGTGTAAGTTCCTTTCTTCTTGGTTGCCTACAATTAAGGACAAAGAAAAGAAAAAAAGTCAACTTGGAGAAGTGAAGAGTGTCACTGCTGTTCAAACAGTAAGATGCCACAGCATGCTTTATAATGCATGGGTTAAATGGTTCTGAAAAATGATGCAGTATTTATGAACATTGCTGTCTTCCAGACTACCAGAAATGATAATT
>JAWQUT010000455.1:77584-147958 GCA_033807755.1 Ellobium chinense
GGGCGAGTCTGTGTGTTTGTGTTTGCAAGTGCACGTAAGTGTGTGTGCATGCATGGGTGTTATTTACATAGATCTATATCTAGTATGCATCCACTTTTATATCTAGACTCTTTCATTACAATTTATTTAATAAACTGTGAAATATAAACTGACACAATTTCATTTCGGTGTATAAGTATGTGTGTATGTGCGCTCTCGTGTATGTGTGTGTGTGTGAGAGAGAGAAAGGGGGAGAGAGAGTGAGAAAGAAATCAAACAATGGTATGAGTAAGAAATCTCTAACAACAATCACACCTAAAAAAAAAAGCCTACACAATGTCCGGTTCGCACTACCCTGTGGTGAATAATATTAAATTATAACGTAGATCAGAGAAACCAAAAGCTAAACGATATTTTTTTCTTTTCCGATTCATTTATTAAAGGTATAGCCATTTCTACAGTGAACGAAAAACCACGTACGCAACGCGCCCGCCCACAAGCTTGGCTAATTCTTGCTATGATAAGAACTCGTACGGGACAAATTTGTCCCATACGAGGTCCTATCACAGCAGTCCTTCAATATGAGGAACTCATATGGCGCATTTTGGGATAATTACAAATGTTATCAGAATTTAAACATTATCAGTTATAAAGTTGTTTCATAAGTGACATTATGTATACTTGTCGCGAAAATTGAAGCAACACAGCTAGAGAAAAACAGTTTTTTCCTTCTCCTGTAAAATCTGCCCGCGTGGCCGTACGAGGTCCTATTACGACAGTAGCGATATACATACCTGAACAAGGGCGTGGAAGTCCTAAGTCGTATTACCTGATCTGGTGGACCCTCAACAACTATAGATGAGAGATATTGAAAAGGACATCACCCAGTGAGCAAGCTCACCAATAATCAAAAACATATTACTTGCGTAAAACCAAATAGTCAGTATACATATGAAAATTCCAAGCTCCTTCTACAAGGGCTGAAGACAACATACAGTAATACACCCTCTCCTTGTCCCCTCTCCCTGCTTGCTCTACAGTAACTCCTCAACCATCACCCATGATGCCTTCATCACACCCAGTGCATTTAATGACTCTCAAGACTTTCATTGTTAGTGCCATCTGATGCTTGGGCATCAAGCATATTCTAAGATAATTCCTTCTTGATATAATACAAGTAATTCAAGAGCAAAGAACCAAAACACTTGAATGTTAAGTGAAATGCAAATTTTCTGCAAAGCACTCTTGATCACAGAATGAGAAGTCAGTTTGGTTAAAAATAAACATGATCAACACATTTTTAACTCCACATCATTAAAATTCAACATGAACAACTCATGCCCATCAATACCTTCTCTCAGTGTCTCTACAATATCATCATCAAATTTGATCCTGTCAAGAGCATTGGGGGCACAGTAGCTTTTGTACAAATCTTTGGCTGTCATGTGGAGTTCAACAAACTCACTTTGTGACACATCAGGACTTAAAATGCGGCGGTTAAAGTCATCTGTGTGAAAGATAAAATTATAACAACTGTAGTCAAGAATTTCACAACACAACAATAATGGTGGCATGAAAGTGATACACTGTTCTACCCTGATATACTCTTCCAAGAGACGGGAGCATAAAGAGAGATTAATTACTTATAGACAAAGCTGTGAGTAAGTCAGTAATTCAGATATAGCTTCAGATACTCTGTCCTAAAAGTCTGCCAATCCCTTCAAGATGTACTGTTGTTTTACTACTGAATAAAAACATAATATCATAAATGCATGTTTAAATTTCTACAGCAAAATATCAACCACAACACCAGCAAAGATTAATTTGAAGCCAAGTTACAGATTATTTTATGTAAATGAAAATGGGATGCAGGCCTTTAGCAGTAGTGTAGTAAACAAATTGCAAAGAGGGAGTGCCTGAATATCTGTTGAATGCTCAGTACAGCTGTCTTTCCAAATTCAGTGCAGCATAACTAACAAAGAACAAAGAACCAGTACTGATTAACACAAAAAATGAAATTATCAGAGATACAGATCCCTTTAAAATCATCCTGAATTAGCCATGCTCTTACAAGGATTCTACTATTGCCACTGGTACTCACCACAGGCTAAACAAAACTGCAAAACATTGACAGCTGCCTCACTCTTGAGGAACTGCATGAATGGGTAGAGAAGTTCTGGGCACTCTGGGTTTATCACATCCTTCAGTTCAAGGCGCAGGCACTGATGGGTGAGGAATAACAACACTACTGAGAGAGCTTCACCATTATAGCATGATCAAATTTTCATAAAATTCTTCATAAAAAAGGTTAGTCTGAATGACCCATTTAAATGGCAGCATGAAATTTCAAGGACACTTTGGTTCTTATTTTCTCTTAACTCAGAGAGGGTAATGGTAAATAGAAGACACAGAGGACTTCACTCTTTATAAACAGATATAATGAAGCAGCTGCCTTTTACATAAGCAAAATGAGAGAGAAAATAAAATATACTCACAGACCGGTTGTTGGCCCTTGCCTGACTAAACTGACCTAGAAATGGCACTGGTGGGGAAGGGGGGTCTGTGGCTTCAGGAGGCTGTGAAGAATATCCATAAATTTATCTTTCACAGTTTTGACAATCAAACCAAAATTATCAGTCTTGACCATCAATATTATTTAGAACTAACTCTGAAATTTGTCTACCAAATTTCTGCAGAATGAAACTTTAACATTTAAAATTATATTGTGCCCATACATCAAGAGTTCTTGAAAAGTCATATGTATATACACGAAATGTTTTGCATATGCACACCAAATCTCTGCTTTACACCTTATGCTAAATTTTATTACAAGGGAACTATTGAACCAATTTATTTAGAGCAAAAAATTTGGGGGAATGCTATATGAAGTGCAAAGATTCATAACTGAGTAAAGGTGAAAAAGTCTGCTGACGCTGATTTCTATGATACAAGTACCCAGAAAACTTTCTGGCAAAGTGACATTAATTCATAGGAGATCATTCACTTCATACTTACAGGAGTATTGTCAAAGAACACGAGGAGTAAATTGTTTATGAGATCCTGAGGACAAAAGAGAGGATATAAAGAACCATAATGAAATGGAACATACAGGTTTTGATGATTACAACTTCGAGTTTATTTGTTGTTCCTGAATTGAGAGACTGAGACAAACAACGCCATCAGAAAGCTAAAAATGGCTTCTTCAGATTGATTCCCGTCTTCTCATACATGTTTTCATCCTATAGCAAGTGAAGAGTATTGGAGGGCTAATACATTAAGTCAATGTTAATGACAATTGAAGTATGATGACACACAACCAGGTCATAGTGTGTTATACATATGAGACAGAAATATGCAAATACAGTATGTTACCCAATCGGAGCTGACTATTTCACTGCGTAATCATATAGACTTTAACTGACATAATGCAGATGATGCATGGCTGACACACAACAACATGACAGCCATGGTACCAGACCATGGTCCTCTTGTGTCATTCTGACTTCACACTGTGATGCTTCTGTCAGTCATCGTTAATACAACATGAGATAACTCAGACTGTGAAATGTGACTAAGCTGTGCAGATCTTAATTGCAACAAAATAGTTTGTTTGATTATGCTTGATAGCATGACATGAAGAGAAATAGAAACTAAGATCATAAGCTTTCACTGGCTGTTAAATTAGGCTGGCCATGTGGAGCTTTAAAAACAGATAGGACAGGTACCCAGGTACACACGTCAGCCATGTTGGTTTTTTTTATTTTCTATCTTCCAGCCCATTACAAAGAGTTCATAAACAATACAAAAATAAGGATGAAACAGGAATCACAAAATTTCTTGATTGAGCTATGTTTCCATTACAACAGTGTCCATGATATGGAATCCACGTGTCTTTGTACAGTGAGGTGCAATTTCCTGAAACTTTTAAAGGGAAGAAAATTCACTGAAAATAATTTCTTGCTACCTGCTGTTTCAAGAACTTTAGAAGTTTTTCCATATTTGATATCCCTTCATGTGGATGATGACATAGATTAAACAGCTTCTGTTTCAAGAACTTTAGAAGTTTTTCCATATTTGATATCCCTTCATGTGGATGATGACATAGATTAAACAGCTTCTTGACATAAAAGCCAACTCACAGGATTTGCAACAGCATCCATGGCAGGCAGAAGCACCGAACCTGCTAGCAGTTCTCTCACCAAGGCACATGTACTCCTGAAAAAGCATTAGAACAAAGTTTTGTTGAACCTGGCCAAAAATCCACCTATGTGTGAAGTCCACTTATTTGCGGATTCCTTGGATATTCATAGTTATCATATACATGATTGCTGCTGTTCTTAACAATCATAATGGCCTGTCTTTTACCTTGCAACAATGGACAGGAATTAGTGCATCTCATCACTTATACAATTGAAAAACAGTAAACCAGGGATCAAAATGAATCAACGTAAAGACACAGATACTGTATTTCATAAACTGAAAGCCACCCCTGCTCAATTCTTCCTAACCATATGCAATCCAGTATGGCCTACATACATGTATTCCAATTTCCTTTTGGCAAATGGCAAACATCAATACTGAAACAACTTCACAAACAGTGCAAAAGGTGTTATTTCAAATGCATAGCCACTGTGATGACAGTACTTTCATACTATGGACTGTCATGGAAAGATGGATTTAAAAGCCACTTCACATGCTTGTTTATGGGATACAAGCCTGAGATGGGAGAGACACAAGTTCTAACATCATGTTACCTTAACCCTCTAGTGCCCAGCCCTATTTACAATGGCACAAAAAGTCCGAGTTCCAGTTTTTGGATCACTTCTGGAACAAGCATCAAAATGATAATAATAATAATAATGTGGTTTATAAGTCTCATATCCAGGCTAATGCCCGCTCATGTGACATCACACTATTATGGTGGGGTGATGATCTTGGCTTGCTTTTTCTTTGTTCCACGAAATGTATCAGATCTGATACGCTGGGGGCACTAGAGGGTTAATAGTTATAAGCTGTGCTAATGGGCATTTAAGTATTTTTCTTATTTATTTTAAAGAATGAAGAGAGCGAGCTCTCTTTATGATAAGTACCATGTGATTAGGGAGGAAACATAACAAAGTGTTTACAGAACAGAGCCAGGCCATGAAAAAATACCTGAAAACTATATGGGTTCTTCCATACAGTGCTTTTGTTAAATAAAGAGTTTCCAGCATCACTCACAAAAATCCTGATATATGGTTAATCAGAGCTTGTATTAAGAATCCCTGAACATGGAACACCCAGAGGGGTTTGAAAGATGTTTTGGTGGGACATTTCAGTTTGAAATTTTTTTAGCAGGATCTTCTTTTACTGGCTCACAAAGGTGTCAATCTGCTCAAATAGCTTATGTCAAAACACTGAAACCCAAGGCATTACATAATATGATGATTTCTAGAACTGCTGGAATGCAATTCTATCATGCTTAAGCAGAATAGAAACTCTTAGAAGTAAGTAATTTTTCAGTGCCAGAGTCAGCACTGCTTTCCCCATGCATCACAAATCCCTGACTTCAACAAATATCATTTTAGCAGAAAAGCAAACATAAACAAGCAAACAAAATGTGAAAGCATACTGATAGCTGTCACTTGAACGTGCACTCACACGTACAGAAATGTGATGATGCAAAGTGCTTTGTGGTGAAGAGTTGGAATAAAGCTGTAACATCTAGGAATTATATTACTCCCACAGCCTTGGGTTTACATTATAAAGTGTTTACATTTATGTGGTACTGTACTTCACTGGGTTTATGGAATGCACCACTCACTTACATAAGGAGAAGATTAAACTTTCATAAGAATCCCCTCAGTTTCTTAAAAAACTAGCAAGCTACAGTAATCACAATGACACAGCTCTGTTGCTGTCTGAGGAATTATCCACTGCCAAAGCTGAATAATGAGGAGGAAAAAAAAAATAATATTTTCTCTACCATTTTTTACTATAAAAACCAAACCAATCAATGAAATACAATGGTCCCATCAGGTTAATGCCTTGACCTTACACTCCTCATCTAGTAACTCAGCAGAAATGGAATTTAAGCACTTCAAAAACGTAGATATGAAATCACTGAAAGTATCCGATCAAGAATAAAAAAACTGACAAACACATGAAGAGCTTCTGTCATGGATTTGCTAAAATACTTTCTCATTCTGTGCTTACACACAACCTTTTTCCATCTTACAAATCAGATATTTCCAACCTTATAGATTATTATTTAATCTTGTGTGGTTGGAAGATGGACTGAAAGGGAGAGCACTGTGGCAAGATGACTGCTATGAAATGACAGGACTAAATGAGTGAGTTAAGTCAATGCTCAGAGATATGTGTGAGTCAGTGTTGTAACACAACAAAGCTTTACTTTTGCTGAAAGTGGATTCTTTATAACCATTTGAATATCCCTCAGTAGTTCTTTTGTGCGCTTAACTTGTGAAGCCAGTCAGATGTATTGTTTATCAGGGCCATAATTATCTCATCTAAAGCTCCTGCAAACATCCATTCCCTGGGGTGCTCCATTCTCCCTGTTCTGTTCTTTCCTTTTCATTTTACCTTGCTTATCCTATCTCCTTTTTATAGAGGCCTCTTGTCCTCACAACAAAAGCTTAAATCATTCCAGCATCAAAATGAATTTTACAAGGTATTTCAGCAGAATATATAACAAAAATACTTAAACACTAGACTGATATATACGGCAATGATGCTTTTTCAAATCTGTAAATTACACAGGTTTTTTGCTGTCTTTAAGGGTTACAAACAATGACATCATAATATTCTCAAATGCCCTTATAGTCTTGACAAACAAATTTTAAAAAAGCATTGATTAATGGAACACCTGACAAAGCAACCCATCTAACCTTACAGCAGATCATAATTTGAGGGCACATCAAGTTGTGCAATTGGCATTAGAACCCATTCATGAGGCATGCGTATCTAAGTCTGCGAAAGAATACGGCAATTCAAATCCGATCACACCAAAATCAATACAAATCAGTATAAAAAGAGCAAAACTTAAAACAAGTTAATGTGCACTGGTTCTCATAACTCTGTCCATTAAGCATAACTAAGGTCATCAAATACATCATATTGCAACATGTATACCAAACAGCAAAACTGGACATGATCTGTGCAGCTAATAAGGAATATATTATATTCGGGAAGGGCACAGTCTTTTTTTCCCATATGCTGATGGCATAATGTGTAACACAAGAAGTGCACTGAAGTTTCTAAGCAAACCTGCACACTAAAGTGCTAAATGATGCATTTTACCCCATAAATGGTGATGGTCTTACGACACCTGTCATCCACATCACAAAGTTACTTCATTTTACATCAAAGTGTATTGTTAGTTTCTGGTAATTCTGCGTCAAGACTGTAAATCCAGAAAAGCCCACAAGCAATCATGCATAAAGATATCTAAGAGACATAAGTGAAATCTGATGTCAGACAACTAGTACTATCACAAGTGATAGTTACCCTAAGTTCAT
Source organism: Ellobium chinense (assembly GCA_033807755.1). NCBI lineage: Eukaryota > Metazoa > Mollusca > Gastropoda > Ellobiida > Ellobiidae > Ellobium > Ellobium chinense. Next base: position 85,081 of record JAWQUT010000455.1, read on the forward strand.
TATGCCAAAGGGTGAAATATGCATCATTCAACACTTGGTGTATACTTTTGCATTAAAAATCCCTTGCACTTCTAAGGATAAGTTGTGCAACATGCTGTCTCCATTTCAGCCTCTGGGAATGGGTTTTGTCTCCCTTAGCGCAGTTCAAAGAAATGTGATCTAGACACACTGATAAAAGAGAACAAAATCACAGTGTCGAGAAATTTGGTTGCAGCAATGAATGTCTGATGGGACTAAATTAGAATAATACCCTTTAATCTGGTTGCCACTTGTGTTAATATAAGTTTGCTCTAATTTTGTGGACAGGTTCCAGTCAGTAGTTTTCGGACACATCCAATTGCTAAGATATGCCTAATCATAATCATGACATATCAGTTTAAACATTCCAACTGCTGAAGAAAGCTGTTTAACAAACATTTTTTCATAAAGGTGAGCTGTCCTTATTTCAAGACAATATTTTTATTCTAGCTGGTGTGAGCATACCACTGGAAATGTATGATCACAGGAGTCATAAACCTAACAGGCTGATTTGGATAGCTTGATACCTAATCTCACACATTCATTGCAGATATAACATATGCTACCTTGTGCAGCCCTACATAGGCACATAAATCATTCGTAAAGGAAATGTTCTGCTTGTAACAAAAGAAAAAACAGAAGCCAAAACTGTGCAACAGTTTCAAAAGACATCAATATAAAAGCTGAACCCAGTTCACTAGAAGAAAATTACAGCCAATGACAAAATTCCGCAAGCAAGCAAAAGAACTTTATAAGATAGATTAGGACAAATAAATCTTACTTCAGGACTGGGACAAATGTGTCCTTGTCATAATCATCAGATTCAGTGAAGCATGCACTTATCAAAGGGACAGAGAAATGTAAAGAATATATTCAACATTATATCATATTTTGTAACTCTTCTGGAAGAGATGCACAAGATACTGTTCTCTGTCAACACCCTCAGACATGTCAACAATGGTCCAGGCACTACTGAACATTCAATGTGGCAAGCAGCAGTGTCCCGCCTGTCCAAATCAATCTAGTCTGACCAAAAACACCAGACAGTCCAAAATCAATTTCAAGCATAAAATACTTTGTAAAGTCGAATAATGACAAATTCTGACAATGCAGAGTTATGACTGTTTGAAGCCGAGTCAGCCACACCTGGTTTCATCTTAAGAATATAAGACCTCTTCTTATTACCTCTTCTTCATCTTCTCCTTATCAACTGACCCTTCTGCTTTTCGTTTTTTTTATTTCAAGGTTCACCCCAGTACTAAATTGGATAGGCTATGATACTGCTTGTAAAAACCGGTATTTTTATACTGGAAGACATAGTGATTTTATTTTTATATTTGGGTTTTTGTGCTGATGTTTTAATATTTAATTTTAAATATAACAGTCAAGATTACACTCAGATTTACGCACACGCCAAAAAAAGCACTTATAATAAACTTGAAAACTAAGGGCCTTTACAGAGTTGGCTTAAAGGCTACTGGTCATGTGCATCTGTGCTACAGGCATTGAATGCATAGCTTGCTTCAGAATCGACGATTGAGCATACACTTCTCTTGTGCTTCTATGATTGCACCCTCTGATTATACAGCCTGCTGGAACAATAAGCTAAGATAATTAGTCATCTGCTACTGGTGCACACACTGATACCCAACATAAATGAGCCATTCACTCATCCCCTGCTGTAACAATTTACAGTGAAAGGCGAACAAATAGAACAACAATGGTATTATGCTCACCTTGAATTCAGAGCCTGTGGCCTAAGTATATAAGGGAAGAGTGACTCCACTAATCGGCGGAGGTACTCCAGCTCTGCTTTTCTGCTCCACATGGCACAATGGACATTGGGTCCCATATACTCTAATGCAATCTGTTGAAGATCTCCTTCATGGCCCGCTACAAACAGAACGAAAAGGTGATGACTTTTGCAAATATGCCATTTCTGTGAGTACAAATTTGTTAAAGATGACCATTGTTTCTCTGATGATAAGACAAAACTACAATATCTGTGTAACTAAGTCTTTTCTTACTTATTCAATTACTTATTGCAATCGCCACAAGCCACCCTAATAAGACTACATGCATGCTTATCGCTTTTTCGCAAGTCAAATCTCGTGCCTATTCCTTGACCGGCTGTGACTGCATTCCCCTTGTTTTCCTTGCTCGCTCTCTCTGGTGACGTCATAGGACCACAGCTAAGCCTGGCCTGCTTTGTTTACCTTTGGTTCGGAGTGGAAGATGCTAAGATTTGTGTATCATTCATTGTGTATGTGTTGCTTTGATTTGTATATTTTCTTGAAATAGTCTAGGCAACTCCATTATGTATTGACTTGTATGATTACATTATTTCTTTGTGGAATTCATACCTCTCTCCTCCCCCCAACCCCTCTTTTTCCCCTCATGATCCCAAGTCCTGTTTTAAGCATGAAGACGAATGGTGCTATTTTCAAATACCATGTCAACACCTATGTGCAATTTTCGTCACCTGCTACAAACAGTGACGGGTCCCATCAGTAGCGGGGGAGGGGGAGTTGGCCAGCCTAGCAATTCCCCTTCTTTGATTTCTTGTCATAGCATGAGAGAGAGAGAGAGAGAGAGAGAGATTGAGAAAGAGAGAGAGAGAGAGAGAGAGACACACACACACACACAGAAAGATAGAAATGGATGGGAATCAAGTTAAAGATAGAATTAGTCCATAGGAGTGCTTTACTGCAACAATATTTAATCTTAACTCTAAAACTTCTCACATTAATCAGCTGTGATTAATGTAAAGTACTTTCAGTCATTCAGTGTATGGATGGGAAACAAGGATTAATTTTGCATTCCAGGACTTTCTGAGTGTAAGTAGCGCCTAGATCTAAATGCATTTTTTAATAATGAAGTTAAAGATCTTAAGATAAATGTGAAATCATTTATGGGTGGTGGTGGTGGTGGTGGTGGTGGTTGTGGGGGGGGCTTTNTAGATTAAGCTTCCAAAGCCTTAAATCTATGAAGTGGATAATACAGTCAAGCACGATTCCTCGAACTCAAGTAAGTCGAAATCACGGTCCCCAGCCCCTCCCCTTTCCAAACAAATCTTTCAGACCGAGATTTATATCTCCACACTGGTCTTTCAAAATCTGCAAACTTGAATGAGTCGAGTCCAAAGGTTCTCTAAAGGAATACAACAATTATTACAATGCTTTCTGCATAATCAGTCTTGCTGTCAAAGGCTTTATATAATGCCTTCGATTTATAATTTGAAATCTCTATCATCACACTGACAAAGTGAAGTGACCATGTCATACATTTTATCCTATAAAATAGTTAGATCTGGATCTATGTCTGGCTGACAAGAGACAATTCAATAATGACACTATGTATGCAAAACTTTTCCCTTCTCCTGTGGCCCCTTGATGTCACTCCTAAGGGCAGGCACTATCATACCTCACAGGCTGATCTAGATTATGTTACTATCTAGGTCATTTAAGCAGGGTTAACCTTTAAGTCTCTGACCTGATGATAGACAGATAATTGGGGATCAGACAATTTGATGAATGAAGAAACCCATTAGATTGTATTGATGAGCTGGTACTGATACAAAAACAGAAACTGAGATTATCTGAAACATGCCCTGTGACCACAAAAAAAAAAAAAAATCTTGACAACTTTGTATGATTCTGAACCATTTATTTGCCTGGTCAATATATGGAAAAAGACCATATCTATCAGACTAGGTCAAATTTACCTTTTCGGCACCTTTGTATGGAGCACAATATTTCAACCTGGGATTTTTCATAGCTTTTATACTTTATATTATATAATGTTGAATGAAGAAGGATGAATATGCCAAAATCACAATTTTACATGAGACACAATAGATTTCTGCATTGCCCTTCGTTTTATTAGCTTTTCATTGACTGTCTTAAAGAAAGCCATTCAAAATATAAAGAAAAGTGTCCCACGCACAATAATAGTAGCCAATTTCAGATGCAGGTTTTTTAATTATTTTGTAAAGAGTAAAAGTCATTTAGCATATGAAGCAAATCCTCCTGAATGATGCTTAAACAGATAGTGCAACTGAAAATTTGCTTCATTTAAGTTATTCAGACAATTAGTTATATAAGTTCTTTAGGAAAACACTGTACACTATCATTTGATACTTGGAACCTGTATCTGTGTAACTGACCATTAATAAACTGAGTAATTACACTTCCTGAAAGCGGCATATTTCCTGAAAACTGGCACTGTTTGCTCTTAGGTGTGTATGCATGTCAGTGTCAACAAGAAATCATTTTCCCAGATAATAAACTTAATCAATTTTTACTGAAACCAACAAAATCTTTGGGACTGCAAAAAAGACGGAGGAAAACAAGAGCAAAGAACTCAGACACTGACTATCATAAGATGGCTGAAACTTTATCTTAAATTCAAATTATCTATTGACTAACCTTTTTCATATGCTTGAATACATAAGTCTATATGCTGCATGCCCGCACGCAGCAACCTTTGAGTCACCATTTCTGGAACATCCACCTGAACAGAACAATTAAAACTATTCAGTAGGCATATAAGGTGACACATGAACCATTTTTGGCATCATTCTTCATTTAGGAGCGAAAATTTTCATGAACATAAGACACCAACTAATTACAGAAATTACACATCATCTTCCACTGCTTTTTACATTTTCAGAAGTCAGTAATCAAGAGCCAGAACAGTGACATTGCATCATGATTTATGTGAAACTTCCCAGTATCATTCTTATCAACAACGTCATTATTGAAGCTTTTAACCAACATTAACTGACAATACAAAGATGACCCTGAATTAAAACTTTTTAAGAACTCTGCCCAGCTCAGCTTTTCACTGTAGTCACAAGCATCTTTCACAGAAGAGCTAATTTACATGTCCTCAAATGATGTTCTAGTGATCACATAAGAGGTATTACCAACCTTTTTCATTCTCCTCAACATCACAGATGCCAAAAAACGGAAGTTGGTTCTCAGTTCATCTACAAACTCCTCATCTTCACTGAGGTCCCTGTGAATAATTATTCAATGTAAACCTGACTGACCCTTCAACAAAAACTCCATGATGGAGATTTGGTTCACGGAATTCCAGAATAAATGATATTGGTGGTATACTGATGTCAATTTATTGGTCCTTGATTTCTTTTGGGCAGTCTTTCAATGGCAGCAATGTCTTGTCAAAACCAGAAATGGAATATTTATTTTCTTTCTGTCAAATATCAGGACATGAAATCTAAATATACTGACAGAAGTTCCAATCTATCACTGGAATAAATATATAATAAAATATTCGGAAGTTCCCTAGCCTCATGGTTTGTAAGTCTTACTCAGAAAGTGAAGACTGCCAAGTCAAAGATTTGTGTTAGACACGCTGATCAGGTGGTTTATGTTGTAGTGTCCTTGGGAAAGATACTTGACTTCCATTTCCCCATTCGACTAAAGTGTAAATGAGTACCTGGATTTAGAGCAGAGGGACCAGTGCAATGCACCACTGGCGACCAGCAATGACTTCGTTATGTATTTCATTTGTAATATTATGTATGTATTTGCATGTATGATGTGTATTGTTCTATGTGTCTGTATTATGAATGAGATGTATACTATAATAGTACACTGTAATTCCATTTCCCTACGGGGTGAACAAAACCAGTGTCCTTAGTGTCTTCAGCGTCTTCAAAATATTTAGCCTTCCATCTCACCCAGTCCTTACCTATACCATGTATAGACATAGTCTTTCAAGACAATGGTGAAGAACTGAAAAGAAAAGAAAACAAATTCATCAATTAACACATTTGTAAATACACTAGCTGAGGTGTCCCAGCACCACCCAGGATTGGGGGGGGAGCTGCATCTGTACTATAGCAAAATTATTGTGATTAGATTTTTGAGAAATCTGGCTTCCTAACATCAATTTGGCAACTTTGTTTTGCAAACAACACAAGATCTTATCACACATATCTGGCCATTATTAGGTGATGTGTGGGGCGAGCTACAATGATAAACAAATGGAATGCAGCAGGGGGTTTCCCAAAACTGTTTCTGCTTCATAAACCAACTTTAAAAAATATTTTAGAATCGGCTGAAGTAACAAAATCTGAAAATGAAAAAAAGAAACTTTCAAGTAATCCAAAGTAATGAAAGGTGAGTTATATTTTTTTCTAAATCCAACCCCATTTTTTTTTCTACTTTATTCTATAACAGATAAGAACACAGAAACCAATTGCTATGTGAAAAAGAACTATAACCAATTTCTACATGTGCATTTCAATTATCCTGGTCACACTTCCTGCATAGGATTTTCGGATGATGATGATGACATGAAGTTCATAGATGACTGTGTAATCTCTAGGAAACTGAAACTTTTTTCATTATGTGTGGTAGGTTTTCAATAATCATGTTAGAGTGGGTGAGGAAGGAGGGTAACGAGAAGGATAAGAGGAGGACAAAGAGGTTAAAGAGTGCAAACACTAAAAAGAAAAATTCATACCTCATCTAAAGCTGCATCAACTTTCTGTCTAATATCTAAGTTGGTCCATGGCTGAAATGCTAAAATGTTCAACTCTGGTCTGTAATAAAGAATCAGTGAAAGATCAACAAACTCTCTAATCACTTTCTCATCTCTCTTATCATTTTTATCTTTTCTGACACTCTCAATCTCAGCTATACCCTTTCCAATCTATGCAACTGCCATCATTTATCACCAAATATTACCAGCCATCCTTTGTCTCTTTGCATCTCTCTCAATCTCTGATTTATTCCATGTCCATTCCATCCTTCTTCTCTCCATGTACTCATCAATCTCTTGCTCTCTCCATTGTTTTTCTCTCTCTCTCTCTTTCATAATGGAATCAAGGAAGCCCCAGTATAAATTTCTGTACCTGTGGCGAGGACATTTGCGCAACCCACACACTGTGCAGAGAGTTTTCATTAAAGTCAATTCATCATCTTCCATAGTTTTGTGCTGCAAGAAATGTATAATATCAGATGTAAAACTCTTCAACATTTTCCACAGGTGACAGGAGAAACCGAAAATAATGTTAAAGTAACCAGTGGATACAATTACATGATATGGTTACCAATGTAACTGGTCTGATGGATAAATGCATGAAAGTGTATGCATCTGAAAAGAAAGTACCACTGCCAATACATTTCATAATATGTCACATTCATAAAGAACATTTGCTTCATTACACCACAGTCACAGAGTAATTAGTTCACGAGGACTGTTGGTAAAGAAGAGAGAGAAATCATAAATGTAAAGGAACAATTCACAAATCCATGATCCATGATGATCATATGGGAAAATGGGCACACATTACTATTTAGTGGAAGTACACAAATGATGGAGCAGTTATGTGTCAACAGATGTCTATCAAGCTTCAGAGTATAATGACAGACACAGACTGATTAACAAGTCCTTACCTTTGATTTTCTGGAATACATCGGGAGTAAGTTTGGCACCACAGAGTCCACACTGAAATATAAATTTCATCTTCCCAGTCAAGCAATGATCAGTACATGAAGGAATATTAAATACAATTGGGATACTAGCATATTATCAAGAAACACATTTCTGTGTCAAAATGCACAACTGAATAAAGATCACTAGCTCAGTCATGTACTTCTTAGAGCTCCAGATGTTCTCATCAAGAAAACAAAATGATGCATCCACCAAAGATGACAGTTTAAGTAACTTTAAGAAACCCAAGGTACACTTCTGCTTCTAATCACAAACCTCTAGTAAAAACAAGGCATACATGTTAGCTGACACCCATATTCACATGACACTAACTACTCTGTAGGTTTAAGTCAAAAGTTCTTTCAATCAAATCCTCCAAAATAAAGAGTGCTTGTAATACTAAAAACTGGGAAAGCATGCTGAGTTATAGGTAGCTGAGTAATTATATGGGAAATCTTAAATAAAAGCATTACATGTGGCAACCTCAGACCTACCATACTTAGCAAAAGAAACAAAGATACGTGACAATATTTTGGTCAGAGTCCAGTATTTTCTCTATCACTCACAAAACTGTACACTTATAAATTCAGATTTATGAATTGGTCCCCTGGGGTTCAAGCTTTGAAGTCAAAATGCACTATGAAACCAGCAACACTTCCACAATGAGGATTTATAATAGACAATGTAATGTATTTCATCTGAATATAGAGGTACATAAATTTCCTTTGTCATCCTTAACGAAATAAGAATCCCTTTCAATATGCCTATAGGCATACACATACATACATCTAAACGACTTAGATGACCCAAGAATGAAACTACTTCGCCCTAATGTTAAAGTTATGAATACATTCTTATGAACAGTTAATCACAGCAGGCAAGTTATTTAAGGGGAGACGTGGCCCCTCTCCACAGGTTGTAATGTGGAAAACATGGTGCGCTGCTTTCCACCATATGTGGAATTTTTATGCAAAATATCACATCTAACTGCTGAACAGTGCATGTTTCACTCTAAAGAGTGATGATCTGTACAGAGTTGCATTAATTTGTTTTAATACCCACTATTTGATATCAGATTTCATGCAGGTTTTTAGGATTAATTGTTATGGATGATCCTTCGGGGGTTTTTCTGCAATTTATGTCAGTCACATAGCAAACTGCGAGAAATGAACAATACACATATTGTAAAATGAAGTAACTTTTTGTCCATACTGCAAATCTACAAAATTCCATATAGGATCTTGCATAAAAGTATCTAAAAGACATGGGACTCATTGCCAAATAGGGGAAATGAGCAACCACCTGACATGAACAAGTCTATTGTATTATAAATGTGTGTGCAAAAGGGCATTTTTTACCCGCATATTTATAGAAAATTGATTGAATCTGCGAGATTTGTACTTTTTACAGTTTCTAGGTTTTAAAGATATATATATAGTGCTTTTAATGTACAAAAAAGTAATTTGAAAAAGAAAAAAAAATCGGTCAAAATGACATGTTCTGTCTAGAACACTTTACTACAGTTTTAGGAATACAAACAATAGCTTTAGCCACCTGAAAATTAAAGAAAAATAATCAAAAATGAAATTTTGAGTCTGTTTAAAAAAAAACTGATGTTTGTAATGATCATTTGGACACAATAAATTTATCTTACTCATGCCTCACTTTTGCCATCCAACTTTTCGTAAAATTGAAAATTTAAAAACTGCAAGATTATGCCTACAAATTATGAACAACTTTCAAATCACTAGATCTTAAGGACCAAGAAAGTGATCAAAGACGTTTTATTTCTAAAGACCAATCAATGAAGGGGAAAAAAGAAGTTTGGCAAATTGAATGTTTGAATTGCTGTCCAATTTTTAAGGCAAAGTAAAATGTATAACTTTAGTATAACAATAACATAATACTTAACGGGTCATACCTCTTACCACATGGGTTGAATTTGTTCTCTAATTGCCCCATCCTATAGAGTTACAAAAATATCTACAATTTCTCTTCTTACAAGAGTCAACTATTGTTTAAAGGTAACCCACTATTTACAAGTCAAAACTGTATACGGCTGTGACAGATTTCTGTCTTCTTATTTGGCAGTGAGTCATGGGTGAGACCTCATGAGACCTGGTGTGAAGCAAGTGGTGCTAATGCAAATGACAGCTGTCCAAAGATCATCACCCATAAATCACCCATAAAGCAGAAAAATGCACAGTTCAGCACTTTTGTGTGAAATTTTATAGAGAAATTTCAATGCACTTAAGATGATTAGTTGTGCACCATGAAATCTGCAGTCCAACCTCTGAGAAAAGATAGGGCCTTCCATTCAAAGCAGATATAAACCATCCATGCCAATTACCTTAAAAATGTATATGCAAAGATCATTCCTCCAATGGTTGCCCAGAAAATAAAAAATATATGATAGAAGCTGAAAAAGAAAAAAACGAGGGAGAGTATATTAGTATATATTGTTCAGAAAGAACAGCTACAAATTCTTCAAATTCCATAACAGATACACCTTTCAAATCAATTCCTTATGAGTCCACACTTTACCTTGCTGAGGGTGAAGTCAAAAATCCTGTCACTGGAGACTTCACAGGACAGTCCACAACTTCTGACATGTATTGATTAAAGGGCCAGCGGCAGTTATTTGCCTCATAGCCTAATAAGTCCACTTTATTTTTTCATGATATTTAAACCATGTATATTTTTCCTTTCTTCGGACAGTTTCTGATAAAATATCACAGGAATGTCGGGATTGTCACCATGCACTTACCCCTAATATTCATGCTGCATGACATCAAAAAGTGAGATAGGTTAGCAGACGAGTGGTTCAGATATTTTGTGAATGCGCCTGCACCAATCTTCTACGACTCTTCTCAGTTTATAGCATCACAAAGCACAAGTAACAATAGCATACAGAGGGTGAAAATCCCAACATTCCAGAGGTGTTTTCTCACAAATGGTCAGATGGAAAAAAAATGTATGTGGTTTTATAGGAAAGTTGCATCGTCCTACAGACCATGTTAAATAATACAATACCCTGTTATCCCAATAAAACAGTCTTTCAGGTGTCTGTCGGCATGCTTTAATACCCTTGCCTGCCCCAGACAACCTACAGGGTTACGTTATGCAAAGTTCGAATTCTTACACCCACTGCACGCGTTGTGGACATAAGCTTATGTCAAATACGTTTCTACCCGCACAGCCAAGCTGTCTAGCCAATGTTCTGCGGAGGGGTCATAACACATCAGTATGAATGTTTTAATTCCACTGTAAACGGCAGCTGTGTCTAAGAAAATCATGCCAAGGCAAAAAAAAAAAACGCAGAATACTTTACCCGGCTTAGGTCAAACATTACTTTTGAAATTGGATGACCAAAATCTTAGTTGAACGCTTTGTCACATAGAGGAGTCTGTAGTTGATGGAACTTCACTGACATCATCATTTTTGCCACAAGCCGCTGCTGTTTCGGGAAGGGTAATAACTCTAGATACAAGAGCAAATCCCCATTCCAGCTCTTTTTATTGTATTATATTACACAACACACATGTGTGGCAATGGAACGATACTCTTTCTTCACCTGATTGCCTTGGTATGCACCCCAGATTATTTTCAGGGGGAAAAAATACTGGAAAGTTGAAAATTATATTTGACGTATGTGTCCATGTTGAAGTTTTTGAAAAAATAACATGGATTTTTCAGGCTCTGAAGCAAATATCATCCCTTCTCCATTGAAGTTCATGTTCTAAGAACACTGTAGCAATTGAGCAGCAAATGAGAACTGCAGGGTCAGGGACAATTCAAATCACGAACTTGTTGATCAGTCCAAGACTAAATCAACTGAAAAACAGTGATGTCCCAAGAGATGGCCAGGCCAGGATGTTGCAAGATATGCAGACTTCAAGATCAAAGTTGTCTTGAAGGGATCAGTCCAGAAGTATTCTTTCTATCTGTTTGTCCCATCCCTCTTACCAGAGAAAACTAGATCTATATCTATACTATCAGTTCAGATTACCCTTTCTGAAAATAACTGTCACTAATAAGCTAGTGCAGTTCTCCACAAAAAAAAAATTCTTCAGAGAGCTTTTCAGGTTTGCAGTGAACTGTTCAAGCAACCACATTCAGATATACTGATAACAGGTAAGTCAATGCTTGAGAAGCATGTGAGGAAAACATACTCTGATGACTGACAAAACATGCCATTCTATCACCCAGTGAGATTTGTATAGCCCAATGAACTAGGGGTTGAATTTGTCATCATTCCTCTTTGTCTGCAGAAAATATTCAGCCCCACACCCCAGTTCTTTATGTGGTTTATAAGGCAGCCTAAGAGTACTTAACTATACTACCTACTATATAAGCATGAGAGAGGCTGCATTTCAGCTAGGAGTGGTGGAAGGCAAAGGGCATAATACATTCTAAAAGAACAGAACTCCTTGGAAATTGCCACAACAGACCCATACTACTCTTCAATGTGCAGGGAAAGATATTCTTCTCTAGAGTGTCAAGACTGATAGCCCATCTCATAGATTTACTCCATTTATATGTTCCGACTAACCTATTTCTACTAGTCCTATTGGCTTCAAATTTGGCAGAAGTGTGCATAAATGCTTTATAAGATCGGGAAAGTTTTTTCATAATTTTTCAACAAAAATGACATGTTTTGTGACTGGAAGTGTGAGGTGAGGTAAGGCCGGCTTCGTACATCAATATGGAGCTAGATGCTCGTGATTTTCGATCAATGATTTTGTATGACTACAAAAGGGTTTTAAAGGCTATGGAATGTCTGGATCAGCTAACAGCAACATTTGGAGAGTCTGCCTCTTCCAAATCAACAGTTTACAAATGGTATCAGGAATTTTCAAGTGGCAGAAAGACCACCAAAGTAGACCCCTCCCCTTGAAGACCCGTCTCTGTAACTACAAATGAAAACATAGAAGCTGTGCAAAAGTTGTGGATAGAGACAGGAGAGTAACATATGAGGAAATACATCCACTACTGTCTATAACATATTATATGAACACTTAAAGCTAAGGAAGGTCTGTGCCCGGTGGGCGCCCTATATGTTGACTGACGATCGGAAAAGGGCTAAGGTTGAGCTTTGTCAAACCATGCCTGGACATATTATACATCAAAATAAAGGGGAGAACATGACAAATCTAACTAAAACAAAGTCCCAAGTGCTACTAAATGTATAAGCCTACAACTAAGCTGTGAAGTATGGCAAATCTGTGCTTTTCGACTCTACAGTCCAATAACTCGCGTAATAAAATTTTATGGAATAATACATTTCCTGGATCTTTTGAAGACAAAACAGATGTAATAATTAGAAAAATTCTAGAACGACTCGTTAAAAAGATATTTGAAGCTGCAGTTTGAGGAAAAGCACACTTTGCAACCTATGATTAAAATGCATGTAAAAGTGAATTTTATGAACTATGGTCTGATAAGGAGAAAATGGTTTGATGAAGTGACTGTGAATGCAAGATGAGGCGACCATGAATGAAATTCACTACAATGGGAACCATTGCTTCATTAACTAAAATTAAAATGATTGATCTGGTGGCGAATCTTCTATGATTAAATTAATTAAATGAACTTTACTGATACAAGATGGGCCCTGTTGCCTCCGTCTCCCAGTTTCCTATCCACTGTTATTAAATTCAAGACCCCGGAATGACAGGGGCTCTCAGGAGATATAAAAACAACATTTTAAGACTTTTAGTTTTGGCACTTTTGCACCTAGATAGACTATCTAGAGTCTAGACTAGATCTAGTGTAGTCTATATCCAAGGCAGATATTTAATTTGCCATTGGCATTAGTCTATTAAGTACAAACTTCAACTTCCATGACAGCACACAAAAAGCCACAGAAGGAAAAGACAGAGTGAGTAGATTTCAGTATACTTCAACTATGAATAAACTGATTATCAATCACTTTATGATTTATCACTCAGATAGATGATAGATCTATCTCTATCACTCAGTCTATCAGTTCACTCACGCCTAGAATTTAGAATCACGACAAACCAGACATCCTCATGAACTTACTTGAAAAATATCAAATTTGCTATGAACAAGACTATGCATGATACTGTGAACTTCGAATGCCTCTGGGCATAATATTTTAACAGATACCACGGAATCATTGTGGTAAATGAGAGGGGAACCCAATGTATAGCTGCTCATAAACAAACTCCCCTCCCCTCCACATCATTTTCTCAGCTTTATCTCCCTTATCAATAGATTGACCGGAAGTATTCACTTGTAGTCTACTAAATGAAAAACTACTTTTCATTGGACAAGCAAGATGCAGCGGAACCGGAAACGATGGTTCTTGCGCAAGGCAATCATATTTTGTTGTCACTGGAGACAAGACTCATAAGTGTTATGATGGAGAAACGTGTTATCTGTGAACTCCATTAATTCACCGAATTGTGCATTACAACCTGCCAGTTTTATGAAACGTGCAAACACCTGCCCAGGGCGTGCTGTATGGTTAATGTCTGTGAATGACCGAAGGTGAAATGACATTCTACCGACCGAAGCAAGCCGGAGACTCTAACTGCCTCTGAGTCCTGAGGCTGAGTATTAAACTGTTAAACAGTTAAAGCTTAAAAGAATTTAGAATGAACTTGTTGATTTCGTTTTCAAAGCTGTTCTGTGCATTCTTATCGGTGGGGAAATCTTTTGTTCTTATCAGTTTGTCTAAATAACTAAATAATAAGATAATTATACGTCATATATATCCAAAGTACCATAGGACTAAACTCATGGACATGAGCCATGAGGGCACCTAACTTAGCCAAATTGATTTTAGATTTAAATACACTTTATAAACTCTTGCAGCATTTATAAGACACTCATCAGTCAGTGCAGTCAGTGTTACTGTTAGGTGGCATTTAGTGTTGTCAAATAACTATTAACACTGATGTTTTTTACTACAGTGGAAAAATTAGAAGAGGGTTTAGTTAAGATTTTATCAAAGTATCATATCTTCTTCTTCCTCCTGTAATTGTTGTTGGTGACTTGGTATTTTAACTAATTTCCATCAGCGCAAGTACACCTAGCTGCATCAGCCAGTTTCATGCTTTTATCAGTTTGCTGTGTCAGATGCCAGCTACTATAAAGTCCCGAATAATAGTAGGGGCTGGAATAATAGTACAGGGCGGAAAGACTGAGAAATTTTAATAATAGAAGTAGGGGCTGGAATAATAGTACAGGGCGGAAAGATGTAGAAAATGTAATCGATAACGAGGCTCGCGTGACGTAACGTAGCAACCAAAAGATCGAAAGGATCCACAGAGAAACGGGGGAAGTACATGGTTGTCTTATCCATTCATTCGAACGCAGATGCTGGCTTACCATGAAATCAGCGCAGGATGTTGTATAAAAAGTTGAAAAAAAAAGTAGCAAATTCGCACTCCGGTCCCCTTTCTTTTATTCTCCTTGAAAATAGATTCCGTTTCAAAGGTACCCGGTCGGAACAACTTCCTTTCAATCTTCACTGTTAGTGAACTCTTCATTTTAAGAAGTTAGCTTAGACCTGCGCCCAAGGTTAATGTCATCTATGAAACAATCACCGTCCTGTCTTTTTTCTCCTTTTGTCTCTCACTCTCTTTCGCCTTTGCCTGATGGCACTCGCTCGCTACGATTTTTTTTTCCAGTCTACGCCGGAGGGTGAAAATCAATAATTGTACAGTCCCGAATAAGCATCGTACAGGGTGAAAAATGACCGCTGAGAAATAATCGTACATGTACGATTATTCGGGACTTTATAGTAAATGCTTAAGCTTATCTGTGCACCTATCATGTTTTCCAGTCTTGCAGGCAGACGGATACTCTTGCCTTTAGCATTAGCCACAGTAGTTGTTTAGAACATATTTATGCATTTGTCATGTTTAAGAGTCAGTGAATATATTACCAGCACACATTTTAAAGTTACTCCATGAGAGCTTAAATTTGTTTAGACTGGGAGCCCAAAAAGGAGGGACAAATGGATTAAAAAATCAAAATAATTAATTTCTTAATAAATGAGTTGTGGAGACGATTATAGGATTGTTTCAGGGACTGTCTAGAATGCTAATATTTGTAGGCAAATTTCAAAATGACACTGTTAAATTTACTTTTAAAAACTGTCAACATTTATATGTCTTGACTTCCTCAGACAGGAAGTTCCAGATTCTATGCTTACAAAATGCAATCCAAAAGTTCAAGGACTGTGTTGATAACATCGTGAAGGCTTTCTTTAGGTGCTACATTCATTCATCACTTTCAAAATTGTCCGCATGGGAGTCAATACAATAATCCCCACTGCCAAGCCTAGAAGCATCCCTGAAAGTGTTTATGTGTCAGCCTGTCAAGCACCATCTACGATTCAACCTACATATCCTTTCTTTTCTTCAAAAGAGGGCTGCGTTTTGGCACACAGCACTTGCACTTGTTAATTCCAGAACTTCAGCAAATTTCATAGGCACTGTATCAGAACTTAGCTCTTAGGGCTTGGTTTAGGGTTGAGGAAGGAAAATCAAACAAGGCAGTCTCTAATATTACCATTGTCTAAAAATTCTCAGATTGGTGCCTTTTCATTTCTAATCTTGCCCTTTGCCCAAACCCAAGCTCACGACAAGAATGTCCTATAATCTTGCATCTGAAAAAAGTAAAAACAGATCTAGATCTAGATTACTGAAGGACAGTGTCAGGCAGCCTAGATATGCTATAAGTTTAGAACAGGTTTATGCATAATTTAAAGGCAATATTATTGGACTCTCCCACAGATTTAGACCGCAGGATAGGGGCAGGGGTTGAACCCCAGAAGTGCAGCAAATGTCATAAAAAATTAGAGAGGCTGACACTCCCTTCATCCCCCCTCTGCCTACCCCAAATGTACTCACACTCTTGGTGGAAGGGATAGCAATAGCATGCTGTGTTCATTTGCAACCCTCTATTTTCATTTTTGTGAAGTGAAAGAAGTCACATGAAGCCAAAACATGCAGTTACAGAGGTTCAGGGACAACTGCCATGTTCTTTGAGACCAAAAATTGCAGAACTCAGAAAGGTGGAATGCACTGTCAGGTTGTCTAATGTGGCAATCAGTTGCAATTGCTGCATTTTGCTGGTCGCCCTTAATTAATGTCATGATGCAACCACCTATGGAACTGACAATAAAAGTTATCACTGAGCTTCTGATTTGCAGATGTTGTCATGTTTTCCTCTACCCAGTGATGAAAACACAGCCAAAGCGGGAGCAGAGCTTTGAAATGATGGGGGAGATTAGATTGAATGGCTCATGGTGCTTCACAGGCTGACACATAAAATCTTAAATGGTCACTTCTTCTGAGTCTGGATGCAGCCCTGGGATCACCACACTGGCTACTGTCGGGATTATTATAAAAGCCATGAATGAATGTAATACCTTAGGGAAATCTACAAGCTCCTTTAGGCACAGTTCCTGAAATTGTTTTTCATACACTTGGGTGGATAGAGTAGAGATTATTCTTTACAGTCAGTGATGACATTTTAGCATTCATCAGCTGTGTACTGTTGTATTTATACACAGCAGACAACAGTTAAAATAAAAAAACATGGGACCAAAGACTTATGTTCAGTTTAACATAGTTTCAGTTTAGAAAGAGAACCCACAAAAGCCACCAATTCAAGGGAATTGAATCTTTAGCAAGGTGAGGTGAATTTTATCACATTCATTCTGAGTTTCTGAAAATTCATAGGCCTTGGACATAAGCAGTGTGTGTGAATCTGGTTTACTGTAGAAATGCTGTTTTTGGCAAGGAAATTTTTTATTAGCAGTCCTAGCACTCTGGCTGGATTATAAGTATCTAGACTTCTAAGCTCATACACACATTCCATGAGAAAGCCAACAATTTTACAGTATTTACTCCAAAGCCTAGTTAGGAACAACACATGTACCTTTTCCAACCATTTAAGGTATCTGATCTAATATTACATAAACCAGCCCAGAGAAAGTACTTATATTAAACAAAGACCCAGCCATATGGGCAAAAGAAGACTGCAATGCTGGGATTTCCAGTAGGCTAAGTTTGGAAACTGAAGATAGAAAATGATTGAAAAAGTAAATACTTTTTTTTTCTGATTAACTCTGATCTTTTCATTATCAGCTTTTCATTTGGGTTATTGAATTTCCAGACTACTTAGTGGAACCAGCCTTATGATGATAGCAGAACAATATTCTGGGTCTTTATTTAACAGGATCACTAATCTAACTCATGAGAATAAAATGCAGTTTTGAAGTCATTGAACAGTGTTTAGAATACAATATTGCTGAGAACTTGATCTGCATTCACTTGATTGTTGTGGTCAAATGATTTGCCACATCTAGAAGCCTCTGATACCAACTGATGAATGACATCCTGCTGACACTGGAGATATAGTCTAGAGATAAAGATTAGTGTCTTGAATTTTTATTTTCAATAATCAGAAGGCCAGTATGTAGATTAGATTCCTGTGGCATTGTTTCATTCATTAGTCTCTGACTGCATTTGCATGGTGTCTATTATCTGTAATTCAATTAATATGCCAAGTGATTACCAACAAGTAGTATAGAACAGCCGCAGTGCTAAAAAATGCTAAATGAACATAACACACAATAGCCTAGATAAAACACAGAGGGAGGCCTGCCACAGGCAACAATTTTGGACCCAAGACTTTGTCAGTCATTGTGTGAACTTAGTTTTTCTCAGTGCAGACTATGGAGTGCAGGAAAGGAGGGGATCAGCGCATATTCAGTGTAATTTAGGAAAAGGTAGGGTGGGGTTTAAAATGTAAGGGATGAATCATGCAATCATATGGTACGGAATCTACATTTTAGTAGCTGTCTAGATACTGCAATATTGGACAAAAAGGGATTAAATTGAGCGCTCTTCACACACTTAGGCACTGACCTCATAATATGTGGGCTGATAATATGTGTGGGTGTATATATATAGTGTGACACAGGGATATCTGGATTGTCACTAATCACAATCACATAATAAAATTATATCAAGGAATCACTGTGGTAATGTAGGAAAGAACCTAGTCTGTAGCTGCTTATAAATGAATACCCTGCAATTCTGCATCATTTTCTCAATTTTATCTCATATTTGAGAGTTAAAAGCTAAAATAAGTGCTTGCTAGAACTAATCAAACTGATTTTGTATGAATACATTTGTCTTTCATTTCATTAGTTTATGAGTTGTGTTATTGGTGCTGACTTTGAGGAGCTGTGTCAGATCAGAACACTTTGTGAGGATTCTAACATTTTAGAAGGTTGTAATTTTCATAAAGCAGTATTTGATAGGTGGAACTATTCACTGCAAATAGGACAATGACTTGATATTAAGAACAGCTCAGTGGAGAATTCATCAGCATTCATATCAGATAATATTTAGAGATGTGGAACTACAAATGAGTTAAGCTGGCTAAAGCTGGCGAGAAAAGTGTCAAGGTAAGAATTTCTGTGTTGTGAAGAGATTACAAATGAGAGGTTTATTGTACCCTCCCTGCTACAACAAAAAAGGAAACAAAAAAAAAACAACAAACCATAACTGCGAGAATAAAATGCAATTCTTTGAAATGACAAATACTGCATTTTCATCATCACTTNTCTCTCTCTCTCTCTCTCTCTCTCTCTCTCTCTCTCTCTCTCTCTCTCTCACTCTCTCTTTTTTTTTTCTGATTTGTTGTAGCACCCTGTTGTCCCTGTAGTCCCTTTTTGTTAAATGTTTATATGAAACTGCAATCGAGCTTTGTGGAAAACAACATTTAACTGCTGTTTTCCAATCTCACAATGCCTTATACAAATACCTGATACTTAAAAAGTATTGTATGATGTTCGCATAAAATAGAATACAAAATATGTTGTAGGGATATGTATGTCAATGCAGACAGAACTCTAGTAGAATTGTCAATTCTATTAATAGAAATACGAATTGTGATTTCTATGAATCAGAAGTGCTGTTGTCCTCTCTGCTAATAGAACTGCCAATTCTTCCTGGTTGCTTTTTGTGCGCTGACGCTGACGTATACATACATAACACAGTAGAATATTGCACAGTAATTAATCTTTTCATGTGGGTTTTTTCTTCCTCTGGTGGTAACTTCTTTCTTCACGGCATTTTACTGCAGTCCTTTAAAGAGCATCCTGTTTCTATTTCTCACATCAAAACAGCCTGAAATATTTGAAAATTTGGCCTCTGGAAGAGGAAGTGTTGGAAGTCTGTCACGTTTGTGATGGGATGCTAAAACTTGACACCGACTTTCTCAAATTATGATTTTGTTGTTTTCATAAGTGTTAAGCATAATTTACTTAAAATTTTCACTGATAATGAAAGTGATTCAATCAGATTGATTAGTGTAAAGTATTTAATACATTTGTTATACAGCAATCATTTTCTGTTTGTCAGATGTTTCATAATATGGTGTCCAATCACAAGATGATGTAGGGTAGTAAAGATTTATATGGATGTTTGCATTATAGCCAAGTAATAATGGTTTGGAGTATTGCTGGAAGATATCTGATGTTTACATTTAACAGCATCTTTACTTCTGAAGTTTTTATGGATAATTTTGTATTAATTTTCCAGCCGACAGTAGGGCCAGGTGTGGCAAGTGGTGGAGCGCTCAGTGGTGGGGCTGCTCGTGGTATGGAGAGATATGAAAACTTGGGACTGGTTGGGGAGGGCAGCTATGGGATGGTGCTTAAATGTCGTCACAAAGATACAGGCCAACTTGTTGCCATCAAAAAGTTTCTGGAGTCAGAGGATGACAAAATGGTGAAAAAGATTGCCATGAGGGAGGTCAAAATGCTCAAGGTAGGAGATCAGTCATATTACTTGTTTGTACTTTGACTTACATATGACATGTTAAAATGCAATCACTCTACTTTGAAGTTAATCACAACTCCCCTGGAGCATGGAAATAGTTGCAGTGTAAAGGAGGTGGGATTATTCTGCATGTCCAAATCATTGCTTTGTTATCTGGCTTACTCTCAGCGACCCTGGAGGTGGAGAAAGTCCTGTGAGCTTTGATGTGCTGCATGACACCCTTATGAGAGCATTACTTCTTTAGCATTTTTGCAGCCAGTGTGAATGCATCAGTGTGCCTGGCAGCATCCACCGGGTCACTTACTGTTCCACCCTTATTGTGTAGTTTTGCTGACTGACTGCTTTGTCACCACAGCACACTGTTTGGGCTCGTAGTGTCAAATATATTTGCTCTCTCTCTTCAAATTTGTGTGCTGATTCAAGCACATCATGGATTAAGCTGTTACTCATTTTTTAAAGAATATGTTCTCCTCATGCTAATAGTATTGTTTATTTGATTTCTTTTTCACTCCTCACATTTGTGGGATACAAAGATAAAGGTCAACATAAAGGATTTATTTTAGTTGTTATAATGCGTTTCTTATTCAGCTCGTATCCCTGCAGTCAGACTTTTAAATAATTCAAAGTCTCACTTCATGTTAAACACACCTAACTTTACCTTTTTCAGCCTCTTATGTACAGTTTATCTGTAATAGACAACCAATTAATGTTGTATGTGTTTTATGACACAAAATTGAAATTTGAAAGAAAAAGGCTAATGGCATTTCATTTTCTAGGACATTAAGAAAGTTTCCGGTTGCCTATGCCAAGAATCGATCACAAATTGAGAGAGGAAACTCGCATAGAATTTGAGTCAACAAAATATCTCCAGAGGAGAAAATTCCTACCAAGAAATGTATTAGACCTTTGATTTCCTGACACTCCGGAGGGACTGGACCACACTTTTTATTTACCTTGAAGTTAGGCATGATAAACCGCTAGTGCAGGTAACATACCAGTAATTTTATCTTATAAAGTTTCCCCAGTGACCAGTGTAACCAGATGTACTCATGTGGGTCTAGTTATGCAGTAGGTCACCACTTCCCTGTAATGTTCTTTGCATTGTCTGTGTGGTTTTCTAATTTTTTTTGTTACGTAGTAAATCATTTTGAGCTTCTGATGCATGTTCACATGAGATCAGACTTGATTCATAGGCACAGACTTCTTATATAATAATTCTTTTTTTTTGACTGGACAGCTCATCATCTTTTTAAGTTGTTAAGGGTTCATTTCAATCAACCAAATACAAAGTGATCGTTAGATTAGATTCAGTTCCCAGTAAAACTTTGAACGAGCTTTGATAATTTGGGTTCAGGGATCCCAAGCCACAACTGTAACAGCATGCATTATACCTTCCTGGTTGGGTTTTTTTTTTTTTCCTTCCTTTGGTGGACACAGTGGGTATTTAGTGAGCTGCTCGCTTAGATAACATAATATTGAGCTTGGAAGAATGAACAGACTATGTCTGGGTGCCCTGTTCCTTGACTTTCAAACAGCCCAGTATTATATGTGTTGATGCAGAACATCGGGTTTTTTTAATGATTCATGCCTGTGAATGTGGGTTTGGCTAGTTCCAGTAACATCTTGCTTATTTCGGAACTAGTCTAGGTAGTTTAGTTATCCATCATTTGAGGTAAAAACATCTTCCTGTGTAGATTTTGCTCATGGAGAATAGTTTAATGTTTGTTCCTTGACTTACATTAACTGTTTATCTTGAATCTGTGCTCATTTTGTAAAAATCCGGGAAATCAAATGTTTCATCGTCTATTCTGTGCGGGTACTTTATTGATCTAAACAAGAGGAGATACTTAAAACACAGATCTGCTGCCATAATTTCAGTATAAGGGACTATGGCGCATGAGGTGTAGGATCGTTGGGTCATAGGTTCACCTATATCCGCAGAAGAGTAGCCTACTGAAGCATGAGATCTCTGTGGCTTTGGGCTTATTTGAGGACTAATCTGCCTTGACAGAAAACTGAATGTGACGAATTGATATTTCTTTTTTCTTGCACAGACAACGATTTTTCCTGACATGTCATCTTATTTGATGTGATTTTACTTTTGCATTGAAAATGTCCAATTTTTTATCATAATCACAACTCTTTATATTGATCTTCAGGAGGATTTCCTAGTCTATAATGCCGTTAAAGAATATCCCACCGAGCTATAGATTTAGGATCACCCTCTTTATCTTTGAGGTTCTGGTGTATGTATTTTTGAATGCATTTTTAAAAAATATTTTTTGTTAACTTTAAAATTTATGCGTGTTGGTAGCAAACTTTTCTTTTGCTTATCCTTTCAGGTCTTTGAATTAGTAACGAATTTTAGTCTTGCTCTTGCAAATCACTTACTTCTTTCTCTTGGAGTCATAAAAGAATGTAAACCGGGACCAGTAAGCAGTGGTCGCGCTTAAACCCAGATAGATTTAATAGGCCAGACAATGTACAGGCGAACCTACAGTCTTTAAAGCTGTCATGGGTGATCGGTCACCATACAATTGCCACCCTTTTGGCATGTACCCGTTGTACTGATTAGACACAGCTACTATAGTGTTACATTTATGTTATGTGACGCCCACCATGTTTTCGCAAACTGATTGGGATATGGCTAACTCCTGCTACAATATTGCGAGACCTGAAACAACAATGCGCCAACGAAGGTTGCGACAGGGTGTATCTGTATTGTAGACAGGTTGAGATCAGAATTGGAAACAGTTTTCTTTTTTTGCGGGAGGGGGTCTTAAGAAGTAGGCCCTACGTCTCCTTTATGAGACGTCTGATTAGAACTGGAAATAAATAAGGAATGGAAAAAAGTCTTTAAGCTAATCTTTGAAATGCATAATTATGTAACTGAATTCAACACATCGCAACACCTCGGGAACAAGGAAAGGCCCGGTGACTTTTATTATGTAAGAAATACAATAATAATATATGTTTTATCTTTAAACTGTTAAACTGTAATTGAAAGGAGGTTGCGATTATGTAAACTGTGATTAAGGAGGGGGGTTGGGGTGGGGAGGGGCAACTGTGCTACTGTATACAAAGGTGGCTTCACTTCAGAATTGCCTGGGAACCATTCGGAACAGAATGCCCACAGCACCGGGTGTTCGTCTGGTAATAATTAGTTGTTTAATTTATGAAAGGCCCAACCACAGGATTTAAATCAATGAGAAAAGAGTTGATTTCATTTTTATGATGACACAGAACGGTGCACAGACATAGAGAAATTAGTCTCCTTCCTTCTCGTTGTTTTGAATTACTTTATCCACTTATATAGGAGCCAAGACCACGCAAATTTGTGTTGATACTTCTCTCTTTACATGGGCACTACGAGCAGCTTAGTAAATTCTTGGTAAATAAAGATTATCGTCTGGTCTTTATTTTTGTTATTAGCACTGGCTTTGTTGGTTTGGAGTTTATCAGTCTCGATGGTGTTTGATGTGTCTGCTCGTCCCTATAGAATGCGGTATCTGTTGTTGTTTTTTTTTTTTCTAGTTGTGTATTAGAGACCGGATACCCGCCGGGACACACATGACAAGGCTGCGGGGAGGTCAGGAGCGCAATGCACACTGGAGGGGGCCTTGGAGTACGGGACTGATTAGCTGAAAGGACCGGGGATCACAATGTTCAGGGATTTAGGGAGGAGGTAGGGGCATTTTATGAAAAGGGATATGGAGTAGGTCTAGGCCCTCTTATTCGATATTCGACCGAGATAAGAAGGTGCTAGGGTCGGGTTTGGGGGAAGTAAAAGATTTACCTGAATCTAGAAGAATACAAATTTGCGTGGGTGTTTGAATCTTCTAGACAGCCATTTATTCTTCCATATTTTGATAGCTTTAAACTACAATATAGTTGCGGACCGATACGCGAAAGCAACAATATTATTAAGCGCAGAAGTTTTTGTGTTCAGTGACGCGAACTGAAATGCTCACCGGAAGGCGTCAACGGCATCAAAGTGACGCAAATGTACACTGCAGTTCCAGACACAGAGCGAGCAAATTTATCAATTTATGTGTCATGTATGTGGATGTTTGTAACTTCTGTGTCACCACAACAGGCAGAGGGCGGGATCTGAGATTTTCTTGGCAAATTCCTTAATTTTCATGTTCATCACAATGTTCATCACATGCAGTGGTCGCGTGATTCAGCCAAGGCAAGAAAGTGAGATTTTTTGGGGGCAGGACCGTACCTTGCACCCCCCACCCCCAGCCTGTACAGTGCAAGGAAGAGGAAGGGGGAGGGGGGCAGGGGGACAGAGAGCTTCCAAATAAAAATGGGGGAAAATGGGACAAAAAGAAAAGAAGGGGGCTTCAAGTGATGGTTTTGCTTGGGATGGGGGTGGGGAGGTGTTATGGCCCAGTTCCGGGAAGTAAAGGAAGGTGTATGATTTCAATCACGCGGTTATTTATTCATATCTTAATCACGTTATTTCCCAAATTCATCGATACATATCCATGGCGTCCAGCATAACGAGAGAAACAGTACGTTGAGTGTGCAGGTTGTTTTTGTTGTTTTTTTTAATAAGTTTCATGGCGCGAGCTGAAATACTCCCTAGAAGGTGTGTATATGATGCATATATTCATTTCAGTTCGCGAAAAGGACATGCCACTGTCGGTTAAGCACGGGGTCTATTTGTTAATTATATTAATGGACACCTTGAAATCACACGGGCTTTGTATAATCAAATTCCTGTCCTGTTTATATTTAGTGTTACCATCTGCTGTAACATATTATTTATCCACAGAATTTTGTGAAGATGATTTTTTGTTGTTGTTCTTTTTAATGGGGAATATACAGGGTGGTCTAAATTGTTATGCTCCTTTTTCATTGCATTGCAAAATTCGCATTGAAAAGGAGAAGTCATTGAATAAGGAGAAGTCAGCTATAGATTTAGTCGGAAGAGGAACAAGAAAAGTTTATTAGTTCAGCAAGAGATCCTCATTTGATAGGCTTTAGTTTTAGAACACAATATCCGTGTCACATATACAACCATGTGTCCATCACTTTCAGTCTGATGCACACATTTATATTCAGCACTTTTTGTTTCCCGATGAATTATACCAGACTGTCTGTTTCAAATCGTTCTTTGAATTAACAGCGGGATATTTATGGATAGAAAAATATACAGTTACTATCATCTGCTTTTTAGAAGCTAGATACAACCCCATAGCAGGTTGGGGATCCACGATGTAACTGTCAGGGAGGCAGAGCGTTTGTTTAAGCTAGTAAATGAGTGTGATGTCAAAATCTGTTACTGACAAAGATTCGAGCAAAAATTTAATGCGAGTTCATCAGCGTCAGGAGCTTTTCATCACACATTATTCGGTTGATTTGCACTTGTACTCTGACGGGGTTTGAGTACGGGAAGCCGTTTTCAACGGTGGAACCGATGGAACGCAAAGGGGAGAAGACACACTATTGATTGGTTTTGGCTGTTATATAATGTCTGATCAGAAGTGTAAGTGGATACCACAAGAGTTACTTACGTGAAGATACAATATGGTTTAATGAAAGATGCATTTAATCCAACTGATTGACATGTGGGCGGACGAACCAGTCACTTATTCTTGGCTTCGACTGTATCCTACATGCCTTCATTGGCTCAGTATCCACTCAGATCCCGCACCCAGATTCACGAAGTGCTCCCCTGGACCCACTATTTCGGGGTATTTAAAAAAAAAATCCTCAAGAGAAAGGAGTTAAGAAAGAACCAAGCTTTTTTTGTTTTCTTTTGAATATTGTATAATGTCTGATCAAAAGTGTAAGTAGATGCCACAAGAGTTACTTAGGTGAAGGTACGATATGGTTTAATGAAAGGTACATTTAATCCAACTGATTGACATGTGGCTGGGCAAGCCAGTCATTTATTCTAGGATATCTTGGATATGTGATACTTACTATAGAGAAGAAAAAAAAATAACTAACGGCAACCAAACATATTTTGTGGACATTGTACAGTATTACAACAGTCTCAAGCCAGAAATAATAATAGATAACGAAAGACAAATGTGTGCGGTGCGTTCTCAGTGTAATTTATTGGGGGTCAGTGTTTCTCTGGTGGTGTGCATTAAAATTGTATGATTAACAGTCAGAAGGCAACCTGTGTGGCATTCATTACTACATACTTGTACATGTGTTCTGATTACCTTATGTCTTTGATGTCTGTGTCGGTTCCTTGAAGATGTACAATTACACCAGTAATACTTCGACATTATGTGGCATTACATACTGAAATGGGGCTGGTTCAGTGATTGATTAACTGGTTATATCACAAAAGTCATACTAAAGCTACATATTCAGGTCACCCAAACTATGTCTGAGGCAAAACAACAATCAGGATCTAACTAATGATTCCATGAAACCCGGCTGTTTTATACATATATTGTCAGATAATAAAGGTCCAGCCTTTATTTACAAAGATACATGTCTATTAAAGACTTTGTAATTTTGCTTTTCACCATAGCTTTGTATGGGGATTTCACTTTTTTTTTGCCAAGTTTGTGATTACACATCTGTAGTCAGTCTGTCTTAAATTACCTCTGTCTTGTTTTCTTTCAGCAACTCCAACATGATAATCTAGTAAACCTCATTGAAACTTTCCGCCGACGGAAGCGCCTCTATCTTGTGTTCGAGTTTGTGGACCACACAGTATTAGATGAATTGGAAAAATGTCCAAATGGCCTGGATGAAAACACATGTCGAAAAATTCTATGGCAGGTGCTGAAGGGGACAGAATTCTGTCACTCACATAATGTAAGCATAGCTTTGATATTCACTCTGCATTTAGTCTCCTCATCCAGTCTCTGTTCTTATCTTATAATCATGTGTGACATCTTATGCTGCATTATTTTTTATTATATTTCCTTCCATCTCTGTTCTCCTTGTACTCAGCACTTCCTTTTTCTGTCAAGTACCTCTTGTTCTCATGAATAAGAAGGTTTTATACCTTTTCTATGGTTTTCTTTGAAATCATGCCATTCTAGAGAATATTGGAGGTAATATGTCACTATCAGTGTCTTACTCCTCACTATCCCATCGTAAGGAAAACAGTACATTTTGAGACCAAAGCTTTATCACGAAAGTGCAGCTCAGTTTAGGGTAAAATTTTTCATTTTCCTTCTTCAATACAAACATTTCTTCAGCACTTACTTTTAATATTAGTGCATTAATATTTACACACTTATGGGCATCTACACAGTTAAAGCTTTATTTCATTTAACCAGATTTATGTTTTAAGTATAAATCAGCTGGTTCTTTGAATGAAGCTTGCCTAATATTGACAGTTTTGCTGTGTAGCATGTAACCAACATCCTAATATTAGTAAAAGTGGGTCTATATTCACGGTGATATAAGCAAGTCACATTTAACCAACATAGGATCCTTTTCCAGTTGTACATCAGTTCATCTAGGTTAAATCAGTTGAAGAGTTGCCTGTTAATCTCTACATGATGTCTTCTTTGCAGATCATTCACAGAGATATTAAACCAGAAAACATTTTGGTCAGTAAAAGTGGGATTGTCAAAATTTGTGATTTTGGTTTTGCTCGGACACTTGCCCAACCTGGTGAAGCATACACAGATTATGTAGCCACAAGGTGGTACAGAGCACCAGAACTTCTAGTCGGAGACACTAAATATGGCAGGTAGGTTGCTACCATTGGTCTGCACAAAATAATTGCTACTTGTGTTCTGAAATACATTAATCACACAAATACTTTTGCCATTCTTCCTAAGAAGTTTATATAAGGGATGAAGGCATTGCTGTACTCAGTGAGCAAGCATTTCCTATTCATTCACAATAATAATGTAATCCCCTGACTGTGTTCTAGGGGTCAGGCCTTTCTGTCTTTTATGTTAATCAAGATTGCATGAACTGAAGGGTAAACAGTACAAGCACAGGTTTTGAAAGAAACTGTGAAAAACAAATAGCAGAAAATGGGCACGTGTAATGATTTCAGGAAACTTTAAGTAGTAGATAATCACGCTGATTTAGATGAGAGGCTAGTTCAAAGTTAGTATACAGTCACAGGTTCCTGGTGTTAGTTTATGCTTTCATTTTTTTTTTTTTTTGCATGAGTATTATCATCATCTCTGTTTAATCATAACTCCAGAAACATTAAAATATTCAGTTGAGCAGAGAGTATAAGAAGTGCAGTTTTCTTTCAAAATTAATAGCGGTTTTGAAAAAAAAAATGCTGCAAATGACTAAAACGGTCAGTCAAGGAGAATACATGTTGGAATCACATTTACATAACAGATGGTCTTTATGCTAAAGGAAGAAAATTGATGCTTCTCTGTAGCAGTGTGTCTCTCCAAGTTTAACCTTCCTTTTGCCTCATCTTTTCACCATATCTGTGCCAAGACAACTAACCAGTAATCAGTCTGTGTAAATGATATAGTGATTATTACCATGACATGGAATTATTCTGTTTGCTCTTACATGGAAAGTTTCAAATTTCCAGAAGCATGATGTTTTTTCCCTTACATGAAGAAATTCCACAATTAATTTCAGAGACCTTCAGAGGAAATAGTGATCAGTTATTGGACAGCAAGAATCTTGTTTCAGTATATCTGTGTTGTAACAACAAATATTAAATCCCAGATAGAGAGTGTGACAAGATTGAGTGTCCTTATTATTTTGTTGCTCTAGAAACTTTAAGTGGAGATGAAATTTAAAAATTCCATCATTTGTTCTTCTATTTTTTACAGGGCTGTGGATATATGGGCAGTAGGGTGCTTGTTATCTGAGATGTTGACAGGGGAGCCCCTCTTCCCTGGAGACTCAGATATTGACCAGCTGTATCACATTATCAGGTGTTTTGGTAAGTTCTGTTATATGTTGTTTAGTGAGTAACAGTGCATCCTGGAGCTCCTGCAAGAGTCATCATAACTCTCCACCAAACAAAGCAGAAGTTTTCCATAAGATGTCATCATAAGTTTTAAGTAGCAGTTCTATCTTGGCTTAACTTTGATTAAAGTTTGGGACTCATGCTTAATTTTCAAGGCAGCCCGTCACAGGAAGATTGTGTCAAGGGAATATGAGACAAGGCAGTGAATTGATATTGTCTTATCAGTTATAGTGCTATGTGATTGTGACGCTACAAACATGGAATTTAGTTTATCATACTTTGCAGATAGACCTGGGAAGGCTGTATGGCAGAAAAAGCCATAATCTGTATTTTAAAAATGAACTGCAGGCTTGGAAAGCTATTTTCAAATGCGATAAACACAGCGCTTAAAATTCAGTTAGAACCATCAACCTGCATGAAATGCAGTGGAAGAGATTTAGCTTCATTGTCTACTCACTGAAGGTACAAGATTTAATCAGCTGGTTTACAAAATTTGTGCCACTATCTTCACTATGGAGTATGGGTCTTATCACTATAGATGACACCACTGTGGTCATTCTGTGGTCAGCTCACAACTGGTAGAGGCATTTTACTAAACAGTCCCATTTTACTGCTGTCAATTCATCTTGCCTGATTGCTCAACCTTAACTAAACTTATTTTTCTATTTGGCTAATCAAGCACTTCTGATTTATTTCTGTAGGCAATTTGACTCCAAGACACAAAGAGGTCTTTCAGCGGAACCCACTTTTTGTCGGTATGAGACTGCCAGAAGTGAGAGACATTGTTCCTTTGGAAAAGAAATTTACGCGAGTGTCTGTGGAATCTCTTAATCTAATGAAAGTAAGTAATATTGGGTGAAAAAACAAAATTCAACGCTAAACAAGAAGATAAACTACTATATCTTGAACCACTGTGGCATTACAACAGAAGTTAAATGGATGCTGGCAGTAATAATTCATTTGGTCACCTTGAAAGCTACAGACTTGCTTAAAATAAATTATATATCACTTGTAATGTTGGGAGGCTGGGGTCAGTTAATATTTGTTCTGCTTTTGGTTTTGAAGTAAATAGGCAACTGTTACAATGTAAGGAAGAAAATAGTCATATTATGAAATGGCACAGGTCTCATTATTTCCCTCTTCTTGTGCTGCTTTGGTAGTTACATGTCTACATCATCATGGTAAGCATCATTTGCCTATACTGCTCAGTTGTTTACCATCAAACAAAGCAAGTGGACATACACCTGAGAATAGAGTACTAAAGTGTCTAGAAGCAGATGGTGTGACAGGAAAGGATTCCTTTGTTCCTTTAAACATGAACATCATCCATTAAATTTTCAACATGTAAACTACAGTTATTATTCTAACTATAGCTGACCCTTTACTTGTACAGTGGTATGATCAGAGTAGAAATGCAAATTGAGAACAAATAAAGAAAGTGGACAGGAATAATGATGTGAACGTAAGATAAGGCAGGATGGTCGCACACATCCAGCAAAACTGTAGAGTATTATATTTTGGAGACAGTCATCTCTACCAGTAGCTCTGAACAAATACTTTTTAGGTCCTAGTTAACAAGTCACACTTTGTGCAAAGTGCTGCAGGACTTTAGAAGATTTAAGGCGCTCATAAAGGACTACTTTGCCAATTAAATCTTCATACTTTGTAATTGGCTGTAGCAAGCGGACCTCGGAAACCTAAATGATGTTTCTAAATGTAATTGTAATAGTTGAAGTACAATTTCGATAAAAATTTCTTCCTTTTGACTTTCTATTCCATTTTTAATAATGACCACGATGAGAATTCTCTTGGTCTGCATGGCAAAATTTTCAAATAAGCTGCAGAGGCATCAGATGTAGTGTGCAGTGTCTTATAAGTTTGTATTATGGGCATTTCAGCAATGTCTACAGCTGGATCCAGACAAGCGTCCAACCTGCTCAGAGCTCCTCAAACACAACCTGTTCATGAAAGATGGATTTGGGGCTCGCTTCTCTGTGGAGCTTCGGCAGAAGTTGCATCATGAAAATGAGACTAACCCTTTGCTCAAGTCACGATCATCAACAAATAAGAATGAAGATAAAGAGAAGGAGAAAGACACAAATGAAAATAATCAGCAAAGCAATTCAGATTCGGGGAAAGGAGGAACACTCAAGAAGAAGAAGAAGGTGGAAACAAAGGATTCAAAGGATGTATGGGCTACTTTTATAGGAACAATTTTGTCATATGTAACTGGTGTGACATTAGTTACTGTCTTGGTTGACCGTATGATTCACTAACGGTTTGTTGGGCTTGATGATCTGTGTAAGCTTCAAAGTAATAGATCGGGAGAGAAGATCTTTGGCTTAATTTGCTTCTTTAACACTAAATCAAGAAACTCAGTGAACAGTGAAGTTGATTACACTGAGCTCCATGTCAGCTTTTATTACATTTCCAGCAGGATAAAGGAACATGAAGGAGATAAAATGTCTTCAGTTTAGTTAGCAGTTTTACCAATACATAAGGAGAAACTAAGCCAGGGAGAGCTAAGACTTTGCATTTGTGTCACTCTTCATCAGTTCTACATTGCTGCTGTCAATAAGAGGGTGAAAGATGGATTTAGACTTTCTTGACCTGGAGTAGAGGGCTGGAAAAATCATGCAGACATTTAAATTCTCTTAAACAATGTCTAATGTTCAATTTTTATTATGTCTTCTACACATCATTTCTGCCATAACGTACTTCTTGTCAACTGAGGCATACTGAACAAAGAATAAATTTGTATGTAACATCAAGAAATATTAAAGAAACTTAATTTTCAATAAAATGTCAGTGCCATCTTATCTTCAAAGATTTATCTTTCATAATTTTTGTATGAGCTTGCTGTTTTTCTAGTTGTTTTTTTTTTCCCTTTTCAATGCTTTCAAAATATCTAATGGCTTCACCTGTGGCCCATGCCATGCTGGTGACTTTGCTTTTCTGGTTTTTGAAAGGTATTTGTAAAGATTTCATTTCCTGTTTTAAGTTATTTACTGCAACAGCAAAGCCAAATGATAACATATTTATTAGGTTAAAATTTTCTCAGTTTGTGTCTAACTAGATCTACTTTCTCTGGAAGAAATAAATTTCTCTGAAACTGGCTTTGTATAATTCCTAAAAAATCAAAAGGCGTGTTAATTGTTATGACCTGCATGAGTTATAGCTGTTAAATATCCAGGTGTGGAAGGAGAGACTTGTTTATTTGCCAGCTGATTATAGTTTTGTTTTGTCTTTTATTTTGTTTGTGCTCAGGACTTGAAAAATGGAGATGAGAAACACAAGAAGAAATCTACAGATACTGAGAACTGCAAAGCACCATCAAAGCACTCCCCTCACAAGCCAACTTCCACCACCCCATTAGGCAATTCCAACAGCCATGCTGTAGTGCTGCCCCCTGCAGGCAATACCACCGGAATCGTCAGCACGAACATATCACACAACAATTCTCCTGAAGGAGAGCCCTTGACAGACCGAGACAATAGGGACCGGGACAAGGACATGCGAGACTTTCCCCCTTCACCCCACCATCAAGTTACAAGTAGCATCCCACCAATCAACAATACCCTTAATTTACAGGCACGGTAAGTATATCTGCATTTTGTGATGCATCTCTCCATTTTTCATTTTAAAATATAAGAATATCACTCTTTCTTACCCAGTATGGTCAAAGATATGTAAGTACTTTCAATTACGTTGAATTTGGTGAATACAGATTTGCTTAGCTTAAAGAATTAAATTTGAGGAAAATAATTACATGATATTGAAACTGTCCTAGTCATATTTAATTCCTGCAAACCATTACTTACCTGAGGCATCGTCTGTCCCTTATTATGAACTACTATCATAAGTTTAATACTTGAAAGTTCTGAAGTAAACACGGTTTGATGAGATTAAACTGTGACTCTGTGAAACAACATATTCCTTGTTTTGTAAAATGGGTAGTCATGGATGTGATCCCTTTTACAGCTTGAACTCCCAATTTCAAAATTGTGAATGTGGCACTGTTGTACACGCATTGGTGATATGC
Source organism: Ellobium chinense (assembly GCA_033807755.1). NCBI lineage: Eukaryota > Metazoa > Mollusca > Gastropoda > Ellobiida > Ellobiidae > Ellobium > Ellobium chinense. Next base: position 118,331 of record JAWQUT010000455.1, read on the forward strand.
TTATTTGTTGCTTTTATAACACATTTCATTGACACACTTTGGCATTTAACATATTATGCCTCACGGCTTGCCATCAACTTTCTTATTTAAACATTACATTGCCAGTGATTATAGTCGAATGACAAAGTGGTGGTTTTAATAAGCTTCTCCTTTTTCAACTTATACTGAGATGTAGATGAAAACAGTTTTCTCCCTTTTTCAGAGTTCCCATGGTGCTAAACTTTGTGAGGTGAAGAAAGTGCATTTTGATCCATTTATTTATCCTTGTATTATTGGTCATACCAAACTTAGCACTAACATGCATGGGGGTGAGCATGATATATTAACCGAGAAAAAATGGTTCCATGAGTATGAAATATTAACAGAAACATTTGTTTCTACATAACAATCGAACTCAAGGCGGTAGCATGACATCTGGTTTGGCACATTTTAACAAATGATTTTTTAAGGTGAAACTAACTGCAAAAAAAGCAACAGAAAACAATCTGCACAAGTGAAAATAGTATTTTTGTTATGTGATGGACATTTTTAGAACTGCATGAGAGAAGGATAGACTCAGCAAGGGAAGACATAATGTTCTTAATCAATACCTTTAACAGGACCGTCATGGAGGTTATTGATAGTCACTTTTAGAGAGTGTTTCTTATGAAGAGAGACATCCTAACTTTGTTTTGAGTTATGTGTTAAAGTGAGTGGATGAATATGCAATCTCCTATATTGTTTTTCCCAAGATGCTGAACATTCCTCAAGATAATGAACAAACAATTTTTTTGACATTTGAAATGTGTTTGTCATTTCTTTAAAATTATTTTACAATAAATAGATGTGGAATTATTTCTCCAGAGTTTTGTGTGTTAATGGTTGGATTTATTTTCCTTAGAAATCACTTTAGCATTTTATTTTCACCATTATCCCTGGAGACAATATATAGTATCAATTAATGGCAGGAGCTCCATTGAGAGTTTTTGGGCGTTCAGTTCAGTAACATGAGTAACTTCCATACCTTGATGAAACATTGTATCAGTGGAAATCAACTCACTCATCCTATTGTAGGAGGGATAGGGATGTAGTTTTGAAGTGCATGTAGCAACCTAAAACTACTATATTTACAAGAAGGGATTCTTTGTCAAAACAGTGATGTATCTGCATAAGATGGCATCAATATTCATATAGCAGTCCAGATGTGACAGTTTTTGCACTATGGGTATTTTTTTTCTCCTGAATGGAGCATTCCTCCCCTTTCCTTCCCCCTTACATTTTTCCTTGGTCTTTTTCACCTTTCTAAATGTGTGCCCCTACCACTGCACCCTTTAGGAAGTTTACTTTGTCTTTCAATATTGTTCACAAAAGTCCTTCCTAGAAATGAGTTTTTATTTCTATTTCATCATCCATATTATGCTGTTGTTGTTGGGTAGAGGACATAGGCCATCATTCACCATCTCTATCCCTTTTAACTATCTGCCTCTATCATTATCACAACTATCTGCCTCTAACATTATCACCTAAGGTGAGACCCACACATCCTGGCATGGTGCATGTGATTGTGTCATGTGTTGTATTTTCTCCAAACCTCCCAAAACGGTGGGTACATAGGAAGGTAATGTTTTAGATATTAATCATCTTGTGGAGGGGACATTTTCAGATATTTTTTACAGTCATGGCTGCTGTTTAAATCTAACAATGTGTAAGAAGATTTGCAGTCTAATTATAGAGACTGACATTTTGTTTTGTTTTGGATTTTGTTTTAAGACACATTCAAACTGTCCTATTCTATTTTAAAGCTCTTCATGTTAGTCATTGTTCATGCTCTGTTGTTAAATTTTCCTTCCCAGCCTTGAGACCAGCACCTGTCTTCATCACAGGAAGATAACATGTACTTATCGTAATTCCTTTTCTCAGGCATTTTTTATTTCTTATATAGGCTAGTTCACAGTATCTTCCAACTTTTGATACTTTCGTCATTATTAACCAGAGGTTTTAGAAACATCTTGGGGGAAGTGCTTCATAGTTATTGAAACATTTCATAACAGTTTTTTTTAATAAAATTATTCACTGATGCCTATGAATATCTGTTTATCACATATATATTACATATTTTTTTTCAATTAGATGATGACTTAGAAGTACACAAAAGGATCACTTGCTTAAAAAGGCATTTAAAATTGGAAATGTATTCTAGGTTACAGACAGTCATCCAAGAGGACCAACCAATAAATATGTGCAGGAATGCATTTTTTCTTTTCAACTGAATTCCCAGGTTTTAGTTTCAAAGCATTTTCTGATCCATTTTCATTGTTAGGAAGAGAAATTGTTTGAGCAACTGTATCAACATTTTGGTTCCTTTTGATAGTTCAGTAGCAAAGAATAGAACCTGTATGCAAAAGCTTACTTAAGAATATACTCAGTATAGCATAGCACTGACCAAGCATATGCACACATTCATATGTCCACTCATTTTATCTGTCAGTATTGGGTTATTTCTGTCACATACTTACACCTTTGTGTAGTTCAGGGTTTCTTTTACGCAGTGGCAGTGTCTCTATGGCTCAAAAGGTTCATTCCTGTGTTGTACTGCCTCGTAATAGAAATACACAGTACATTGAAAAGGTGTAGGACTGAGTACTAGGACATCCTGGTGTCTATATTTATTGTATCATAGATACTTCCATAGCTTATCAACTAATCATTATACTCTCAGATATATACATCATACAGTATATGCTTTTATACTTTTAAGCTGCAGAAGGAAATTAGAACTGTTCAGACCTTTGAACAGAGGTTTTGCCAAACACACCAGTGCTTGTAGTAGTGCTTTGGAGATTTGCCAACATCACTGCAGATCTAAGTTTCTCAGAGTATCCTTACAGAGTAGTTCCTCTACTACTTTTCAATGTCAGATCAGTCAACACAGATACAACATATATTATGTAGATTAGATTTGGCATTATGCATGGCTGACTGCATATTTAGACTGGAGCTGCAGTGAATGCAAAGGGTTGTTACCTATTTCTGGTCCGATTATCAATAGCAGAGAGCCCTATCCTTATTTGATTGGGAACAAAGTTCTCTGTTGCGAGGATTCAAATAGTGGAGTTATCTAGTCATTTACTATGAAAAAAACCAGAGATTACATGAGCATGCTATGGTAAGGATTAGCCCTATTTTGTGTTAATTCCTTGCAGTCCTTCAATGGCAAAGCTGAAAAGTGAGGATACATGGTCACCTCGGAATCCGCTAGTGAACGGAAACCGAAGATCCTCATTCAGGTAAAAGCCGAAAGAATTGTGCAAGTCTCACAGGGAAAATGAAAATGTATTCACCCAGTGTCACAACTTGTACCTGGGTGCATTTTTATCCTTTGTTTGGATTTTGGATGTTATTTCTAAATTTCCGTGTGGCTATTTGGATTTGAAGTAGCTGCATTCCTAATATCGGGTGTTATGGCTATGCATGCTTAAATGCATGCTGCCACTTTGAGCACTAAACAACTTAATGTTGCTTTTTCATTTATTTCCTTTGTTCAGTTGCCCTTGTTTCATTATATCATACTTTGGTCTGTCATCTCTCTTTTCTGTCCTCAACATGGGTACCTGCCCAGCACTGATCCATGGTGACAGCCTGTTATACTTAACAAAGTCAGTGAATATTCTCTTCACATCATTATCTTCATCACTGCTTTCATTATAATGATATGCTGCTTCCATATTTACACTTATTCCTTTAAAAGGATCTTTAATATTTTATAATAAATTAATTAATTAATCTTAAGCCATTTTCACCACTGATATATTCATCACTCTTTAATATATAAAGTACACCTGCATTGCATCTGTGTGGTTTAAAACAGGCATGAAAGGAAGGTAGAAGATGTGGTAAGAAGTCAGAATATTTGTGATACAAGATGGCTTTATCCTTATTCAGAAATAACCTCAGAGAGACATCTCTCAGGGTCAGATTTTCAACTGAAAGTGGGCAAATTTACAGCCTTGTGAAAATAACTTTGTGCTTTATCAGTGTTTGACAGTTTGTGTCTTTAGATTATCATTTCCCTCTTTTAAATCAGTAACCACTGATGATATACAGTGTATTGTTTCATCTAGCTGAATTAATCAAAATAATGACCACACTAAGAATAACAGCTAAAACATCAGGTCAGTGACAGCAACAAAAGTAGCAGTGTAAAGTTCAGATGTTATTTTCAGCTGTAACTGTAGTGACTGTCATTTTCTATTGTTTACAAGCAGTAGGGATTGATTAATTTATGGCAATAGTGTTTCCCCTGATTGGACCTATATCTTATTGAGCATGCTGAGATTCAAGATCAAGACTTTTTATTTAGCAAAAGCCAAGCACATAACATGATGATTCTACATCTTATTGAGCATGATGATTCATGTACTGATGAAATATCCTGTTTTACACATGGTCCCTACTTCATCAAAAATCTCATGAGAAGCTGTAGGAGAAAATGCATAATTGAACTTTCCAATTAACTGTAGAAACATGCACAAAATTCACCACCAGACTTATATTTTGGATAGAGAGGTGTAAAATTTCACCAGCACCTTTGTCACAAATGGACTAAAATGAAATACGAATTTTATAATACCATACTTTCTTTGCAAATCGACAAAATGGCTGTCTTACTAGCTTTGCTTTTATGTAACCTCTGTGTAGCAATCAGATGTTCTTTTCTCTGCTAAAGCATGTATTTAGAATGTCATTCTCATCACAAGAGACTGCTCTGCTAAGTTTACTCAAATGAGAATCGGTTGAAAAACTGCTAGTTACCACTTGCAATATTTCAATAGGTATCAGGTGTAGAGAAATGAAAGACTTAATCATAAATTCCACAGAGAATTTTTTTCAAATTTTTAATGGTGACTAGGATTTTATCTTTTGACATGATTATGCAGAAAGGCAAAAAATTCTTCAGTAAGTGCCATTAAGAATGAGCAAAGGAAGAAGATACAGTATGATATAGATATGCACTGTGATAATGAGCATAGAGGCAGTACAGAAACAAAGCTTTTCCATAATTACCAAACTTGTCACTAATTCTGTGCCTTGTTTGCCAGACCCAGCATCATCTAATTATATTTCTGTGTCGAAAAAGTTGGTCAACATCTTTTACATGTATTAGCTAATGTGCTTATTTGCAGTTTACAAAGGATGATTGTCATTCCATCTGAAAATCCCATCTTGCCTATACTGCACTCACACTCACAGCAGTGATATTCATGCCAGCATGTTTGGGCTTAGTGAGAGATTCTGAAGTACACATAATTTAATGTGTTCATGAACATTTTGCTCAGACCCCTAGGGATTGAAAATATCTTCCATAAGGTGACAGTTTTCTTGATAATTACATGTCATTTTATTGATTGCAGTTTTTACATTACTGTTACATTTTGTAAACCAGCAGTTTGCTTTCGAAAGCACTTCTGAAATAGAGGATTTAGGAAGTTTACTATCACTGTAGGCATGAGAGGCAAATTACTTTCATTACTGTTTAGATTCCAAGATTGAACGGAATCTTTTTGTCTTTTTATTTTCCAATTCACAAGCCATTTGGGCTTTGCCTGATGATAATCAATTCTCCTGTTAGTTTAAATGATACTTCCAAGTGACCATGATAACACTGACTTCATGTGCATCACTTCATTAGAGTCTGTCTTTCTTGATCAGTTTTCACACCCTTGTTCTCAGCGATGAGAGCCCAGATCTTTCTCATAAGGTATACTTGATTTATATCTGTCTTCAGTCTCTGCCTGAGTGATACCTAACATTTTCCCCCCACATGACGTATAAAGAAAAAGAAAAACTTTATTCTCCATTCTTAAAAAATAATATAAAGAACATAACTATGTCAGCACTGATTGGTATTATGTTTGGAAAAAGGATGGTTAACAAAAACAGGTGGCGACATGTGGAGGTAAAGTGTTAAAAACAAGTATCTATGTTTGATTTTCACTTTAATGAGATTCTGCTAGAAATTTTATTTAGAGTGTGCATCAATAAACTTGGTGAATGGAATTGTGTTGAAAAAAGTTAACTACCCTTCATCTGATGCCTTTCAGCTCTTTCTTTTTGGGGGTNGGAAGGGGTAAGACAGTTATAGAATTCACTATAATAAAATGTTTTGAAATGCAAGGATATTTGGTCATCTCAGTTAAAAACTCCATTTTCACCTAAAGGCTTGCATCTGTTCTGAATATATATGGTGACATAATTATTCCTACATAACCCCAGAAATTTTGTTGTTACAGGTAACAAATTCTAAAAGCAAACATTTATGCTATCATATGTCTACTGTAAAACCTTCATGTAGGCCCAGTGTGAAAATATATATGTTGACCATGATCTTTCAAATAAAGTTAGCCAATACAAAATAATTAGCAGTGGAATCAACTTTATTTAATTTATGTGTCTTTGTTAATCCCTTCACCATATAAAACGTACATATGAGCCCTTACCCTTTATTACAAAGTACATATTGATACATCCACAGAAGCAGTCTTTATATTTCCTTAATAATGAATTATTCCTGTGTGTGTGGCTGTGTTACCCATTTTTTGTAAACCTTTTACAATGGGAATAAACACAATTGAATTGAATTGAATTGAATATTATTTAGTGACGTCGACATCTTAAAAACATAATGTAGGAAAGAGGATCCAGGAATCATCCTGGACTCTACAGATTTGCTTTCAGGTTTTAATGTATTCTGTCATCCATGGAAATTGCATTGTAGGTCATATCCTTTTAGCAAGGGGCTTTAAGTTAATTCAAGCCTTCTCGAGGCATCTTGAAATGCACTTTGCAAAATCATATAGGCTTTAGTTAGATTCATAGCATATTCTTACTGTCTCTTCCTTCCCATTCCACAGAGCCAGTGAAAAGACAATGAAGAAGGTATCTAGTTTTCCAAAGAAGAGCACACCAACTCCCCAGTTCCACCATAGTACCACAATCTCCCCGCAACCCATGCTGTCAGAGAAGAGCTCCCTCCATGAAAAATCATTGGAGAAGCCCAGATACAAGGCATCTACATCAGGAGACAAGTTACATGAAGAGCGACCTAGTCTCAGTCTACCAGAAGTCAGAGGAGCAGATGGTATGTGAGGACATTTGATGATCAAAGTTTGATGATCCACTACATGGTTATCAAGGTCTCACAGAATGCGGTGTCTGTCCACCTCAACCACAGGCTTAGATCACATGTGTCTAGATATGACTTGTCAGTTATCCAAGGCCACATGGATCTTGTTGTTGAGCAAGCAATGCAAGCAAAGATTTGCTTGGTTTGACAGATTATTTTTAGCTCTTACAACAAAGTGATATCTTTCTCTTGTAGATCCCTGATCTCTGTTTCCAAAGTGATGTGTGGAAATGCCTTATGTGAAAATACCAGAGGTGTGAACAGAAAAGCATGTAGTTTCCAGGCAAGATCTTCCCAGATGAACAAGTCAATCTTTTGCAAACTTTCTCTGTTTACACCTGCTCATCTCTTGAAAGAATATTTGCTGCAAAACTGCAGGGGATGGAGGCTTTGAAATTATGTTGCAAGATATGGCAGGCACTTGTAGTAAGGAATAGTAGGTCTTCATTTCACAAGCACTTTGTTTGAGGACAGAAATGCAGTTTCAGTTTCAAAATCTAACATAATGCATTACTGTACAGTCGAGTCCGCTTAACTCCAGTTCGCTGGGACCACCCCAATGAGTTGGAGAAATCAGGATTCGACTAACGATTTCCAAGGCGGGTCAACCGTATGCGAGCGAGCGAGCACCCTGGGGAGGTCACGAGGGCAATTCAACAGGGGATGTAACTAAAGACGGCATAGTATTTTAAATGGGATTATTTCTTTTTCTAAGAAATCGCTCTGAGTAGTAGCCTAATAGATGAAGAGGCCGCCGCTTTTTCCACTTGTTCCCGGTTTGTCAAGATCGTAGAAAGCGTGCTAACGGGAACGCCATATTTCTCAGCTATGACATTCTTCGACATCGCACCTCTGTCGATTTCCCGGAGCATGTTAATATTCGACTAAATGGAAAGAGTCTTGAGGTTTCTCTTTACAGGATTAGAGGAAGCCATTATTTAGAAGACAAATTCAATTTAATTCAAGTTGAAAATGATAAAGATGAGTCAACCGTACGCGAGCGAGCGAGCACACTGGGGAGGTCACGAGGGCAGCCTCTTGTTTATTTACCGTCACAGTGCAATGGGCCAGTGTATGTATACACTGCTGCCGAGTTGTTTAATTATCGATCGATTTTTCAGCACCACCGAGCCCTCCCGCATTCTCTTCCCCCTACTGTCTTATCAGCGGTGGTGTAATACACACGCCCTACTTATTGTGCTACTTATTGGCACTCACAGTGTCCAGTTTTATTGTCTCTTTCTATCCACGGCACCGTCTTGTTTGTTTTTCAAGCCGTCGACGTTGTTTAGTACCACGCGGGGAAGACACCAGGAGGTGATTTTGCCTCTGTGGTAGCGCTGAGCAGTTGGACTAATCAAAAATGGGCATTAATTACTTCGTCTTATGCAAGGATAATTAATAGACGCAAAGAAGGAAAAAAAAACTATTATTTCTTTTTATTTCGACTAATAAATAATTGGAGGTATCCGGTTTCGACATACATGGACTCGACTGTATATGATTATTATATGATTTGATGCATATATGATGCCTTTTACCTTTTACCCATCTCCTGCAAAATTCAGGTCATCTCTCACAGGTCTGTTTTGACTGTCTGCAGCCTCTCCTTTTCATTTCTTTATTGTGCACTCTCTCCCTTTCTCTTTCTCTCCCTCTCTCCCTCCCAATCTTTCCATTTCTTTCTACCATTTCATATGTGTTGATCGACACCTGTAACATGTGGATTGAAATATGTTTGCTTGCAGTACATAATAAGCCTAAGGATAAGCAGCAAAGCCCGTATAAGAAGTCCAGTGTGTCCAGTATTCCTCACATAACCCATCTTGACCCTTTCACATCCAACTCATCATCACAGGTAAGCATTGCATGAGCCAGAATAAATTTGCCTGGCAGGATTATTTTCTAAGGAAGCCATCACTTTGTTAATTGTTTTATCCATATATTGTAGCTTAAAGAACACTCTTCAAACATTTTTATATGCAAATACCTTTTAATAACTTAAATTTGTAGTGCAAGTTGAGAGAATTTGATATGGTCTCATAAAAGGTTGACAACAGTTAAAACAGTTTCATAGTAGGAGCTTCTTGATTGTTCTTTTAAATTGTTACAGGGCTTATAATATTCCCTCTGATATTTTCTTTCTTTGCAGCTTGACAATTATTCCATTAACGACAAAGACTTTGTGAATTCAGGACTACCAAATGTTTGAGTGGACACATCTCGTGTGGGCTATTTGTTCTTCTCGGTTCCCACACCCACAGACTCACATATCCAACTGTCAGTATCACACTTATTTATTTATCAGAATATTTTTGTTAAGGTCTTATGAAAGTTTTCATGGCAAGGAGTGCTGTTCATAAGTGGATCTATACTTGCGGAGCTGTTCAGAAGAGACACAGTTCAAAGGAGTGATACAAGTACTGTATCAGAAGAGTGACACACACAGAATTGGAGAAAAAAAATTCATAAGAGTGATAGTTCAGTGAATTTATAAAATAAGTTTTTTGTGACACCAATAAAATGCACCAGAGGCTAAAGTCCAGTTCCATGAACAATGTTCTTTGCATAAGTGTGCTGCAAGATCATTTCCCAGAGAATAGAGCAAAGGGGAGACTGAAGGTGGTGGTGAAGACTTAGCAACCCAGGAACCACCCCACATCTGCCCACAAGAGAAAAAAAGGGCAGAACATTATACTCCTTACATTTTATCATTCTTCTGATAGTGTCACTCTTTTGATACAGAATATCTGATATTTCTCATCCATACCAAGAAATTAGTAGAGCAAATGGAGAAGGGAATGAAACCTTACAGCTGTAGACAGCTCTGTTATTTTTGTACATGTTTTGTTTCACTATGATTAAGAAGAAAATGCTGTTAACATGAAGCAAAACAACATTATCCCGGTAAGAAAACTTTAAATGAATATAATTTTATACACTATGCGAATCCATTTTCATTTGGACTATTTGTACAGATAATGTCGTCTTGCTTCATGCAGTAAATACTGTAATATCTGTTGTTTTGTTTTGTGTTTTACTTTACACAATCCGTCCAGTCTTGCAGCTCTGCTTTAAATGGAGTTTCTTGCCATGTGAAAAGCTATAAACAGAGAGGGAACAGAAAGACTCAATGTTTTCTACGAGCATTTATCGTTATTAATGAATCTGAAATATGTTGTATTGATTTTGGAAGGTATGGTCATGATGCCACATAAATGTTAGTATATGACATGTGGGATGTTGACTGTTTTGAGCTGCACAGAAACATAATTTCAAAATGCAAGAGGTGTTCTTGAAGTATTGTCAGTGCATGGTTTAATGCATAACTGAAATACATAGTCGAGAGGCGGCACTAGTACTTTGTCTAAATTCAGGTTTTCTAAATCCAGCAAATGTTTTGATTTTTGTGATTAAGACTGCCTTCTTTACAGTAAAATGCTGCTAATATTTCAGGTTGTACAAGTACATTCGGTCAGAAATGGATATGAAGAGGGAATATTTTGTCAAATATGACCTCTATGTATGTTACTGTCAAGAACGTTGATTCCACTCTAAGTATTTGATCTGTGGTAGATTAGATAACAAGAGTCAGGCAGACTGAGCTCGGGCTAATACATTGCCATGGTTCAACACAGAAGAAATTCTTCGACAACCATGACAGATGGAAGGCTATCTTATGTCAGAATCACTATACAAGTTAGTAAAAGTCATGCCAACTGCACACCAGTAAAAGTAAGCAGTTGTTACAAGAAATTATGAATACAAAATCACATAAGATACAGGATCATTATTATGAATATAAAAATCAGGGCAGATAGAGGATTCTTATTATGAATCTGAAACTCACAAAAGATAAAAGATCCATTTGAATATTCAAGCTAGGTAGCATGGCAGAGATTGTACAGTAATTCATTTATTACAGTACATCCACTAGCCTTTCTTTCAACATTCACTCTTTTCTGAACAGTATTTATGCAATATCCCTTACTACAGGTCTGTTTTGACTTTCTACAGCCTCTCCTTTTCTTTTCTTATCTCCTTTTTACTTAAATGTCTTTCTGATATTCACTTCAGGTACATATTTCCAGATGACTAAAACACTAGCATTTCAAAATTTACAGTAAAGCTTTAAGACCTCGTTAAACTTGGATTATACCATTTTAGTGCAGCTCCAGGCACTTTTATATATCCATATATGGATATATACATACACATCCTATGGATCCTGCACCTTCTGTGATTTTTTTAATTCATAATTTTTTAAAATATTGGCATCGTCTTATTGGCTTGTAGTTGACCGGACTTTTATTAATAATGTACTACATATATTTAAGAATCACTACATTATGACGATTGTATTCTTTATGTATGGTAATAATTTCAGTGGCACAAATTAATTGTTGAAATAAATATGCCCTTCCCAAGGTTTTAAGGTTGGCAACTAACAGAAAATGTGAAAGGGCAAACTGTCGAAGGGCAAAATCCCATAATTTCCCTAAAAAGTTAAGGTTTTGACAGGCCTCAGGGGCAAATCAGCTGATGTCCACATTTTCACTGCAGTTATTCAAATGATAGAGAGGTTTTTCTTTGCACCTAGATTATGAGATTGAAACTGTGAAGTCATAAACCTCTGTTTGTACTTCTGGATGAACAAGGAGTAAGTCATCCAGGTTTGAGTTTTACCAGTACTGACTGACTACAGTATGTGCCTAGTGAGAGATATTGAAATTTTATGTGTGCTTCATTAGTTTTCATGAGATATTATATGAAACTGCCTTTAACTCAAATAGACATTTGTTAGAGACACAAGAAGTGTGTAATGCTAGATCATAGAAGTGAAAAAGTTTTATATCTTTCTTCTTTTTTGATCTTCCTCCATACTATTGCCATATAATATGGAATATATATTTGACCAAGGATATTGCCAGAATATTAGGCATATTATGGTATTTTAAAGTTTTAGTCCGGTCTCTCAGTTCTGAGACAGTGTCATGCATGTTCCACATTCACCTGAATCAATTTTTGAGGTTTTGAGAAACTGAGTGCTCTTATTCGGTGGCGCAAAGCAAAGCAGATGAGGTTTAGCCTGTAAAACAGTCATATAATAATGAGGTGGAACTATATTTGTTTTAACAGGTAAAAGAAGATAAATGGAAGATCATAGTATTATAGACAATTCAAATCATGAAAATATGACCCGGGCAAATGTAGAATGAGCAAGATGACAAATTGGTTATGCAGATGAACATAATGCATTCAGCTTGTTATGTGACTTGGAGCAGGGTACATTTTCCTGTCTCTTCTGGGAATATTTAATTTTTTATTTTTTTGGTCTCTTTTGGCCAATGCTGAGAATGAGTGTGTACTGTGGTTTTGTGGGGCTGCTGATGTCATTTTATCTCATTTTGGAGAGAGCATGTGTGAGATTGTCACGTCTAGGGTTCCTGTTTCCAGGACAGTATCAGCCAGTGACCATGATCATGTCACTGAAAGCTTACAAGGAAAGACAGAATGGTACTGTCTGTGAACCGCATCAAATGTTTAATGAGTGAAATATGGAACTTAGAATTTTATTTGCAGGCAGTACTGAAAATAGTGACAATACAGGGTGTTTCAAAAAAAGAAAAAGTTATACAACTCATATTTGTATTTCACAACTTAAACATGAAGTCCACCAGCTCAAACGTTGAGAACTGGAAAACATTCAGAATGAATAATTTTGATATAATAGTAATATAATCTGTTACTTCACTTGCATTTCTGTCCTATTTGTTCTGTGCACCTGCTAAGATGATAGCCACATTTAACAAGAAACTGTCTGTGGGGAGATGGATAACAAAAGCTATTAAATTGATACTTAAATTGTTATGTGCCTACCAAATTTTTGTCCAATTTTGTGACAAAAGTAATCCCCACGTCAGATTGGTACAATAAAGATCACTTAATATACAAGTTATTTTCGTCAATACTATTGTTCAACGAAACTTTTGATTATCCTGAAGGAAAAGAAAATCACTATCCAAAGATCCTCTGTTTTTAAACAAATGCTAACAGTAACCCAATAATGAGTTTCAGGAACTTTCGATAATACAACAGCAGTTGCAGTTGCAACAGTGGAAATAGTGCTGGGGAAAGAAAAAGACAATTTGCTGCCATGGCAGTTTCCCTCCCTTTGTCCACTGATATTAAGTTGAATATTGCCGTCGAGACCGTTGCCTAGAACAAAATGCTGTCTGCTCTTGCTCTCTGTTGTCCCTCTTACATTTAGCACACACACCATCCTTGATTAATTTACAACTGTCACATATGATATGCCATGTTGCTACTGGCCATGTGTACCTGTATTGCCAATAACCATCTCACACTTTTGCACGCTCTTATCATTCCTCTCATTTTCTTTGACACTTTACCTTCTCCAATGCTATGAACAGGATAATGAAAGAAAAAGAAACTTCATGGTCACTTGACCTTAGAGCAGCTTAAAAAAGTTGACAAGAAAACATGCTCAAAATGTGAAATTGCTGGAAAGCACAACATACTGAACTTATTTGCAGCTGTCATCAAGACTATTGTTTCCCCTTACACGCTGTAAATGGATAACACAAAACTTGCATAACCCACCAAGATTTGGGGGGGTCCTTTTAATTTTGTGTTAATAGGATTCTACTGTACTTAGTATGGTTACAGAACAACTTGAGAAAAATATCATTAAGTGACACATTGAATTTTTCAGCCTCGGCTTTCCCAATTTTGAATGGAAAACTTCTGTCCAAGGAGATACTTTAGGATGCAAATATCTGAGAGAAGTTTGAAAATATCCCTGTGTGAAGCAAACCATTCAAAAAAGAATGGGAAATGCACAAGATACGTCATTTGTTTTGGACATCAGATCCTTCTTGCTTGTATGAGTAAACTTAAAATTCCGTTCATGAACGTAGCACCCAAAGATTAAAATCACATAAAGCATCAGCTGTTCGATCAATTGAATTTCAAGAAGTTGAATCCTTACTTATGCATTTGCAATATTGTTTCTTTAAATATTTTGGGGGGATTTTATATGGTATTTATTTAACATGGTTTTTAATTTGATATGTTAGTATATCAAACAAATTTTTTGTGATTGAAATTTATGCAGTTTGCACATTGGAAAACATGCCTAGTTTTATTCTATTTATTCAGAAATAAAGTTACTGATTTTTTTTTTTTTGAAACACCCTGTGCCATAACCTGATTATGGTTCATCAGACAGATTCTGACACATTGCCCTATGACATTTTTGCAATTGTATTTCATTTATATCTTTCTATGTCTGTTTCATCTGTTATGGCACATCATGTCTGAAGCTGACAGATTTTTAGTTTATTGACCGATGAGTGATTTTTTAAATGCTTTTGTGAAAGGAACATAAGCTGGAGTGAAACAGCTTCAAGGCAAAATGGAGATACAGTGGAACCCGCTTAAGCGAGACACGCGTGAGCGGGACGCCCGCTTAAGTGAGACGAATGCCCGGGGAACGGAATTTTTGCTATTTAAATCTATACATGTGAGCGGGACGGCAACCCGCTTAAGCGAGACGACTCCGTAATATACACGCTGTTTTTGACAGGAATGCTGCAAATTGTCACTATCGTTCTATGTCTCATGCGTGTTTACCTGTGCCAATCAGCTGAAAACCTGAGAGCTACAAAGAAGCTTGTACCGACGGCCCTGATTACCCCCCTTACGTTACATGAGAAGTGATTGACACTACCTCCCCATAGCCTTCTGTCAGGCAGTTGACCCTTCGGTGCATGCATGGACGAATCAGAGTGGACATCCTAGCCGCTGGTCATTTAACCCGCGCAAGCATCAACGGAGCAAGATTAAGTAAGCCCCGCCCCCTGTCAGCCACACTTTATCCTTTCTTCAGCTTAAGCAGTGATCGACACTTACGAGCCTTACCTGCGCTATTGCACAACACTCAGCCAGGGTGTCGTTCACATAGGCATGAGTCGCATGACCATCATTCGTGTTGCGTAAAAGCTTCTTGACACACGCCACTTGCGTCGCGCTCTGGCCAGATGTCGAGCGAGAAGTGTGAGGCTTATCTTTGCCGGTGTTTACGATCGTGAACAAAATTTGATCCCAAATTATTTTTGATCACTTGAATGGGGGCCGGCGAACATCTCGACTTCAGAGATGGTAGATCTTTCATAGTCTCTCCATTTATTTTAACATGTATTATTTCTCTCCCTCTGATGTAGACATGTCTCGGTCTTTAATTTTCAAAGGAGAGTGGTGAGAAGGCTTAGGTGCTTCTTTGAAAGCAACCATAAATTCCGTTCCCCGCGAAGAATGACTAAGAATATGCACTGCAAGTCTACTGAAAATGCAGTTAGGCTGCAGTAAGTATATTTTAAACAGTCCAGATACAATTTAAATCTGACTCCGTTGTCACACTTCACTAGCAACAAGTAATGATATCCCTTAACTTGAATGAAACGCACAAACTAGCTAAGAAATCACTTTATAATGGATAGTCCACCTAAGCGGGACGCCCACTTAAGAGAGACGATTCGTCGGAAACGGAGCCGTCCTGCTTAAGCGGGTTCCACTGTATATGCATCATAGTAAAGTTTGCGGAAGCATATACCTTAGTTCAAGCTCGTATCTAAAGAAGTTCCTTCAGATTGAATGGCGTTGTTAATAGTGATGGTACAACTGTTGCTGTTATTTGATATCAGTCTTCCCCATAGTGATTGGTATTGTTCAGACATGATGTGCCAACAGTTTTGCAATAAACTTTGTAATTTGCTGCCTGGTATCTAGCAGTAGTTGTGTTTTAGCACCATTCTGCAATATATTTTGATTTACCAACAAAGAGGGCAGGAATGTATCTATTTTTAAAGCTCATTGGGAATTGGTTTCAGTGAGTGGAATAGTTTGTTATATATTTTATTACATTTCACTTTCAAATTTAGAAGTAAGCTTACTTCAGGGATTAATCAATCAGACTTCTTAAAAGAAATAGCTGGCTTTCATTTATCTAGCTGGATATTTTACTGTGTCATACATAGACAAACTTAGCAGGTCAGAATGTCACATTCTTGATTTCATCAGTCCCCAGGATGTTCCAGAGAGTGTAAGAGAAGGATAATGTAAGCAGTAAATACCTGTAATAAAAAAAACACTAAGTTCACTAGGATGTATCAAAATGCAATGCCCATGTCAGAGGATGATTTGGTACCAGTGTTAACACCCAGTAACTGTGGATAGCAGTAGACTTCACTAGATGTTCAGACTCTACACTTTGCTCCAAACCTCACAGTATTGAGCTGTATCCAATAGAATGAGCATTTCTTAGGACACAGCAAAATGTATTTTAAGACATCATATATGGGACATATGAAGGTGGTGCTACTGCTGATACTTCACAGTATTTCCATTGGTTCTTGTACCCACCCACCAACCCCAAATTTCCCAAACACATCTCAATGCATTTTTGTATAAGTACATGCACGTTTGCCGTGAAAATTATAAATACTGTGTGCTTTATCTTTTCAGTATTAATTCACAGGTTGTTCACAGTTTAAGAGATATTACAATCAATATTTTATATTAATTGCCTTTTCTATGACTTTGTCGCTTTGTTGGAGTGTTTGTTCAGACAAGAAGTATTATTCGATAATTTTCTCAAAGTGTGCATTTAATGTTTGTGAGGTGTAAAACTTGTCATAACTGTGTCCACATGATTTGTGAAGAAAGCTGTATGTCATATGTTTATTGTGGGACATATGACTTTGTTGACAGGCAGTAAGGGTGTATTAAGATGCTATCACACTAAAGATGGAGACTGACAGACAAAGAACAGTATATGTTTGCTTCCCATAAAAATCATATCATACTAGTGAGGTGTCATCTCAAAATATTCGTGAGCCAGAGTGATTAGGCTGTAGACTATACAATATGAGAACCGGAAATACGCATTTTCCATTTTTTTTTCTGTCTGTTCTGTCATTAGTATGTATTAGCACCTTTAGCGTGTGTATGTATTTATTAACATTTTCATGAAATTGTTCCAATATTCAAATAATTTTTACTGAAAGCATTTTAGATTAAGAGGCAGGAATTAATGGAGCTAATATTTTTAGGCTGCATCAGTAAATACAGAATTTTGTTCACTAAACAAAATGAAATAAACAGGCGAACACAAAATAATTGACAGCTCTGTAAATATTTGTGGGGAAAGGAAGATAATGTACTCTACCCACCAATTTGAGTATTGCTGTGGTTATGATTAAGATTAAGGTTTAATAATTTTATACCATTAATTTGCTAGAACAATGGAATTACTCAGGGTTTCTTTTGGGTAGAATGGAGACAATGACCTCCAATACATGAGGGAAATTTTACCAAACTACAACCAAGTTTCAGCTTCCAGTATTACATGGTGATAATAATTTTTGACATCTTTTGTTCTTTAATATAAAATGATACTGCTATCTACCTTTACTATGTTGAGCTAAGGTAGTCGTGGTTTTATTAACATTAATCTTAAAGATCCCTTGCCGTTGAAAGAAAACTCCCAATAAATTTTTAAAATCCCAATATCAGCTGACCATCACATTCCACATACATTCAAAGAGGAGTCAGTCTAAGGCTTAGAAATGCTTTTTCATCGGTCTTCGCATACTACTGGCCGGATGACTATAAGTCATATATGAAAACGTGGCCGGTCCTGCATCATATATAAACATGGCTGGTCCTATGCAAAGACAGACAATATGCTACAGGCACAAGAAGATTAGGAAATCCACAGGTTTGTTGGTTGCCAGAGTTGTAATTTGGATATACGGACTTCATATGGATCTACAGGTTTTATCTGAACCCAAGGACATCAAATCATAACCTGTACTGTCAGTCATTACAAAAGGCAATTGTGTTTGTGACAGTAAGGAGCACTAGGCTTTTGCGGATAGTTCCATATCTGGAGAAGTCTTGATAAACATCAGCTAGCAGTATTTTGTCGGATCTGTTTTCTTTGGGTTTTTAAATCATTTGTTTTCAGTGCTACAGTTTTTATACTTCACTAGGTGACAGTGAACTCATGACCTAAGACCATGAAAATGAACTACAGACTTTTCCTAAGTTAGGAATAATAGTACATTTTCACCCTGACAACTTTGATTATGATAAATGTGGTTTTGCTCTGTCCCAGTATCAGAATAGTTGATTTTAATTCATTTGCATGTGTTTGATTTTATTATTTTGTATTCATATTTTTTTTTAATTATTTTAAGCAATAAAGAAAACTATTGTTTGATTTTCTCACTTATCAAATGATTATGTTTGGGAGTGGGAGTGATGATGATGATGAGGTGGATGAAGATGATAGCTCTGATCCCCACACAGCCTCACTCAGCAGTATTAACATAAACAGATCAGGCTGTTCAGATTTAGTAGGTGAGTACATCATAAATGTATCTTTGATGTGCAGTTGAATGAAATTCAGCAGAATGATGAAAATGATGAATTATTTGTACACAAAACATGTTATTTTGAATGATTTTGTTGTACATCTCTAAAAATGTTTTACATGGAACCTAAGCAGAATCATGATGATGATGATGATATTACCACTGAAGATAGACACAACGTCACCAAAATTAGTGATGCTTATTAAGATGGCCATGGTTCCTTAGGTCATGGAATAATGTGATTATGCATAGCAGTTATACCCATGAATAGCATAAAGTTCCAATGCCCCACATTTAGTCACACCAGAATTTGCTAATTTTTGGGGGCTTCCCTGTGTGACAGACTAAAAATGGTTTTATTTTTCTGACCAATTTATGGCTGCAGATTGTTTTCATTTATACTGAGTGACATTTACGGTGTCACCCATTTAGTCTGTGTAGCGAGCAAGTGTCAATCAATACTGGCGTGTAGTGAAGAGGCACTGAATACGATAGCTTCTCCTTAGAAACGCCACTGACGTTGCTACTTTAATTCACAAACCAAGTCCGCTGTGCAGGAAACAGAATACTTCTTTATTGGTAACAAGGTGCAACCAGCAAATAATTCACAAAGCACAGACCATACCAGTCAACTCTCAACTACTTCACAATGCACAGACCATAACAGCCAACTCTCTCAACTCTCTCACTCTTGTGCCTTTTATAATAATTTCAGTAGAAACTCTAGAATAAATGACGTCATCATCATATGATGCGCCCAAACAAACATGCTAGTCTAGAACGTACGAGCAGTAACTTCTAGACTAATTAGAATCAAAACATTCCGATCGCGGCCCCACTCGAACCCTCGAGAAGGCTAATACTGCGTTCACTCGAAGCATCCTACCCGAACCTTCGGGACGGCTAATACTGTGTTTACTTAACGTACCATACGGTCGACCTGACCTTGACACTAGACAGTCTCACTAGCGGTACTGCCGCCGTAATTAAAAGAGAGGAAAAAAAACAACTGATCACAACAAGGTCGGCCGCTACTAACTCGTAACTGCAACATTCTCGAATCATGAAGGACCGGAGCCGCGTGCGGTCCAGGGCCGTATAACAAAGGAAGGGGGGGGGGCACTAGCCTAAACAAACAACAAGCATCACAAATGTTACACAACCCCCCTTTTAAGTTGAGCATATCTAGGATCAACTAAGAATAATAAGGAACATTTGTGGGCCAGATATCTGACAAGACCTTTGCCCGTTCTAAATGACTATTAAACTAATAGTTTCCATATCAAAACCAATACATTAACCAACAGCAAAATATTCAAATGAAGTATATTCATCATGCAAATGTAGAATATACAACCATGAAAATACAAATACACTGCTAAAAGTTTCTGGGACATACAATCCCATACAGTGAGAGCATAACCAATAGACCACTGCGCAGGGTCACTTCCACATACAGCCCCGTATGATCAAAGGGCTAAAATACATTACCATAGTACATTTCACATCATGATCAAACAATGTGAGAATTCTTAGGTCCTAGGACCCGGAGACATGTACCATGGACAATTGTCATTACAAGAGTCTAAAAAACAAACTGCAATGATACAACATGGTTCCATGACAACTACAACAGTGTATGGTCATTATAACTCAACTGTCTCTCATGCAGCGAATTAGTCACCCACGCGACTCAGAAAATCAGCACCGACATTATCTTTACCTTTCACGTGCTGGATTCTGAATCGGTAGGACTGGAGGAATAAACTCCATCTTAACAGTTTTGGACTGTCAAACTTGGCTGTGTTCAAGTACTCTAATGAGTGGTGGTCAGTTTGTAGCACAAACTCCTTTCCATACAAGTACAATGCAAACTTCTTCACAGCCCAAACAATAGCTAAACACTCACGTTCGGAGACTGAGTATTTCATCTCACAAGGCGACAGTTTGCGACTAGCATAGGCTATGGGATACAATTTTTCACCATCCTTCTGCATAAGAGCAGCACCCAGACCTCGGTCTGAAGCATCAGTTGACAATATAAAGTCTTTAGAGAAATCAGGTAAGCGCAAAACAGGCCTAGACACAAGGCTATTCTTCAAAGATGTGTATGCCTTTTCTTGAGCTTCACCCCACTGAACAACATTAGGTTGACCTTTTCTGAGCAGGTCCGACAACGGCGCTGCGATGGCCGCAAAATTGGGTACAAACTCCTGATAATATCCAACTAGCCCCAAGAATGATTTTACATCTTTCTTAGTGTTGGGTCTGGGAGCATCTCTTATCTTGCAAATATTGTCATCCAAAAGACCAACTGTTCCCTTACTAATGGAATGTCCTATGAAATCTACCTCGAATGTCCCAAGGAGGCACTTGGATGGTCTTGCAGTGAGTCCAGCCTGGTCCATTCGTCGGAGCAGTTCCTTCAGGACTTCCACATGTTCGTCAAATGTCTCCGTGAATACTAGTAGATCGTCCACGTATGCCGTCACCCTGTCCATGCCCTGAATCAGAGGCTTCACAACTCTGTTCAAGGTGGCTCCTGAGTTCATCATCCCGAATGGCATCCGGACGAACTCGTAATGTTCACCCATGGTCACGAACGCTGTCTTTCCGACGTCCTCTTCTCTAACTCGAACCTGCCAGTATCCCTTGCTGAGGTCTATCCGGGAAAACACTTTTCCCTCGGCCAGGTTCTGGAACACATCCGATGGGGTGGCTGTCGGATGAGGGTCAAAGACCGTGATCTTGTTCAACTTCCTGTAGTCAATACAGATACGGTTAGAGCCATCTTTCTTCTTGACAATGACGACTGGCGAAGCATATGCCGACGAACTCCTCCGAATAATGCCCAGTTTCTCCATGGTGCGCAGTTCTTCTCTCAGCGACTCACGCATGGCATATGGCACCGGATACGGGCGTTGACGAACCGGCACATCCGACGTTAAGTCGACCCGATGCTCAGTGAGTCGACAGCATCCAGGAAGATCGGTGAATATATGCCGGTATTCCCATACAACTTCTTCCAGTTGTTTGCGTTGCTCCGGGGTCAGCTGCGTGCCGTACTGCAGGTCTTCGTAGCTCTCCTTCTGACCCCAGCTTCCTAGGTCAGCGAGATCTTCAGTATCTCCAGCACTGATGCCCTCTGACGCGCCATCCTCGACCACAGTCACACCAGCAGACCGTGTCACGAGATTTCCGTTGACCATGACGTCATCAGTCCTTGACTGTCCGTTGGTGAAAGGACTGACATCTTCCGCAGCGCTTCCATCGCTATCTTGCGGACTGGTGTTGATATGGACTGGTCCCGCACCACAGGGGATCACGTCACACTCTTCTTCCGTCTGAGATCCAACTTCCGCCGTCGATTTCGTGGCTGTTATCGCAGCGGCTACTTGATCTGTCGTTGGCTCAGATTCACCTCTTACTCTCGGGACGTACCTCTTGAGTAAGTTAGCGTGCAGGGTCTTCTCCCTCGCACCCATCTCGACTCTGTAGTCGTTAATCCTGTGCCGCCTCTTGAAGCGCACAGACTTCTTGCCTCCAGTCCTTGGAGTAGTGTTCTGCTCCAACCTCTGCAAGGCTTCGTCTTGCTCCTGGAGTCGCACTAATTCCTTCCTGTCGACTCCCGCGTGCCGCTCTACCTTCGGCACCTTCAGCAATGTGGGTTGACCTCTTTTCTTCTCTTGGGCCCTCGTGGTCACTGCTCCCACCATCACCGTAGTGTCTGGGTCGTTAGGGTCCCTCGCTCCATCGACGTTCCCAATCACCAGATCACAGATGGCCTCTGGGATGCACAGTGCTGTCACTTTGCCCGTGAAGAAAGGTGTCCTCACATCAATGATGGCCTCTTCTGCCACCAAGATACTATTGTCGATCCTTGCGATCAACCTCTTCTGTCCAGTGAGCTGTCCGTCGCTCACCAACCTTCGCTGCACCACAACGCCTTCGCAACCGGTGTCTCGCAACACGTCCACTTCTTGATCCCCGATCAAGCCTTTCATCATGGGTAGCTTCAGTTCGTCCACGGATCTTCTGTCACTGCATCCTCCGCACGTAACAGGCACCTCAAACTGAAGTTTCCCGTCCCTCAGCACCGCTTGCACGTTGATGTTGGTGTCAGCCGTCGCCAGGTCCTTCACTGACGACACATTCTCCGCCGCCATCACTACGGCCGCCCCAGCCTTGCTGGGCTTGCCCCGTCCCAAGTCCGTCTGGGATGGGCACCTTTTTGCTGTATGGCCTAGCTTCCCGCAGGCGTAGCACTTCATCTCGCCCTTGCCCTTGTCACTTGCCTTCTTGTAGCAATCCGCTGCCTTATGCCCCGGCTTCTGGCAAAACTGGCACACCTGTGGAGTATTCCCTGTGTTGCCATTAGGCCTCGCCCTTGCTGGTTGGCTCTGTTGCTTGGTACTGTCCTTCAGTTGCCTGTTCCTCGCCACCAGGAATGCCTCAGCTGTGTTGGTCACATCGTCTAGGGTCTTCAACTTCTTCTCTCTGACGTGGGTAGCCAAATCGGAGGGACATGCATCCATGAACTGCTCCTTGACGAAAAGATCCCTTAAGCCGTCGAAGGTTTCTTCTGTCTTCGATAACTTCACCCACCGGTTTAGGTACGTTTGAATTCTCGTGATGAACATGCCAACATTCTCTCCGTCTTCTGGCCTGGACTGTCGGAACATGAGCCGGTAGCCGTCTTCTGTTAAGTTGTACCTCTTTTGAAGGGCTTCTTTGACTTTATCGTAATCCTTGGCGTCATCCATGGAGAGACGACAAAAGCAGTCCAAAGCTCTTCCGGTCAGCAAGGCAGAGAGAGAGGTCGTCCATGTGTCCTTAGGCCATTTGGCCGTCTCCGCAAACCGTTCGAAGCGCAGGAGCCAGCTGTCCAAATCGTCTTTACGATCCTGGAAGGCAGGTAACTTCGGCCGTTTAGACGCCGCCTGACTAGTTACCACAGGCTCTTGTGAAGTCCCATTCGCCGCTTCCTTTTCAATCCGAAGTTTTTCAAGTTCATGCTGACGTTGGGCCGCTCTATCTCTCTCTTCTGCTTCTATCCGGAGCTTCCTCTCTTCCGCTTCCATCCGGAGCTTTTCCTTTTCCGCTTCCATCCGGAGCTTTTTCTCTTCCGCTTCCCTTTCTCTCTCTTCCTTCATCCCTTCGTTAATATATTGTGTCCTCTCTGGACCCTCGAGTCCAAGAGCATCGGCTTCTTGTCCAAGGCTTGCGATTAATTCCGACATCTTGTAGGTGACAATGTACTCTGATGTCCTTGCACAATCTGTAGTTGAAACACTTCAGTTCCAATTCTTTCGAAATACTCCAGTTGATCCGATCGAAATACTCCAGTTGATCCTATCGAAATATTTCAGTTAATCCGATCCGATCCGAAGAGATCCGATGAAACACCTTAGTTCCGATCCCGGCTTGGCCCCCAGATGTAGCGAGCAAGTGTCAATCAGTACTGGCGTGTAGTGAAGAGGCACTGAATACGATAGCTTCTCCTTAGAAACGCCACTGACGTTGCTACTTTAATTCACAAACCAAGTCCGCTGTGCAGGAAACAGAATACTTCTATATTGGTAACAAGGTGCAACCAGCAAATAATTCACAAAGCACAGACCATACCAGCCAACTCTCGAATACTTCACAATGCACAGACCATAACAGCCAACTCTCTCAACTCTCTCACTCTCGTGCCTTTTATAATAATTTCAGTAGAAACTCTAGAATAAATGACGTCATCATCATATGATGCGCCCAAACAAACATGCTAGTCTAGAACGTACGAGCAGCAACTTCTGCAGCAACTTCATACGTTCGACCTGACCTTGACACTAGACAGTCTCACTAGCGGTACTGCCGCCGTAGTTAAAAGAGAGGAAAAAAACAACTGATCTCAACAAGGTCGGCCGCTACTAACTCGTAACTGCAACATTCTCGAATCATGAAGGACCGGAGCCGCGTGCGGTCCAGGGCCGTATAACAAAGGAAGGAAGGGGGGGGGGCACTAGCCTAAACAAACAACAAGCATCACAAATGTTACAGTCTGATTCACAATTCATGAACCAACATTTTTGCAATCACATTATTGTATCACCGATTGGACTGGCAAGATTCAGTTTTTATGGACTCCAATCATAATTTGTCTTTTTTATTTGTTGCTGGAGACATCATCACTGGATTCACAACACATCCAAAAATATTCAGTTTGTCTACTATGGAAAGTGTTTGTTTGGGCTTTATTGGACATGATGAACTGATTTCCTCTTGCCTCTGGCGACTGATGTACATAACATTGTTTGTTGTTTTTTTTTTTGATAATTGCCTTGAGTATTTTATCCTATTTTACATCTTTTCAAAACTGTTCCTGCAAGGTTTTGTTGGATTGCTTTCTGCCTGACAATCACAACCATGTTCATACAATCTGAAATGCTTACACAGCTTTTAAAATGTCATAAGATGACAGCAGGTAAAAGAAACTCACGTCTGTGGATGACTTCTTGAATTGGACACAGGTATGTGGGCTTGGTGGCAATCCTGTAAAAAGAGCCCCAGAAGAGAACAAGAGTAACAACAACATCAGTGAAACAAAGGAATTCACTTATGTGCCTTTTTTCAGACATCAGTTTCTTATAGGCAGATACCAACTCTCCATGATAAAATACACCAGCTTGCACACAGACGAAATACTGTCTTTAACCCATTATTGCTTTCAACTTATCAAACTTTGGTAATATGTGGTGACCAGAGATGTATAGAGGGTGCTTTTTTTCTTTTGGTATTCTAGCACTTACCTCCAACCAGTGTTGTTTTTTTTTTTAGCTGGGAGGTGGGGAGCTAAATTTTGTAGGCATATCTTTTGGTTTGCTTACTAAGCTTCCTTGTTTCTATCAAATATTACCTATCTGATGTGCTGTTATTTTCTGTTGCATTAGACATTTCTATCCTCAACTAGAACAAAAACATCCATTGCTTACTGTCTGACACCATCAGTGCTTATGTGCCTGAAAAAAAAAAAAAGACAACAAAAATATCGCAACATTGTCATTTCACTTCACACATGAGTTACCAGCTGTTCACCACATTTGTCTCTACCCTCAAATCTGCTCATATTGTTCTCTCACTGAATTAATAAGCAGTTTACATGGCTGGTATGGTCATTTTACATACATGACCATTAAAAAGCTTTAAAATCGTATCTTGATCATCCTTATTTAATTTGTCATTCCATGAAACTGGCATTTGGATAGAAGAATCATCTTGTTATGTTGCAGGGTTCGGTGACTGGCACTCTATTCATTTTTGAGGATCAGGTCCAAACTAAGCGGATATGGTTATATGTGTGTGGCTGGATCCTACTTTGTGGCACGCAGTGTATGTATAAGCATATCAGTGAATGAAATACATTTGCAGAAAGCTTTAGAACACTATGAAAGCTCTAACTGACATATTAATTTGCCTACAGCCTTAGCCCTGTGACGCTTCTTTCAAAATGGACGTAAATTAAGGACATATTTTTCGTGCAAAAACATCAGTATTAGCACGCAAATACTTTCCTTTCCGGGTTCAGCTTCCCTAGCCATGTAGGTAGGCATTTTGTCTCTCATATTATGTCATACCATATGGTTTGATATATTCTTGTGCTTCAGGACGGCAAAGTATGACTTCACTCATTTCTTAAATTAACAACCCATATTTTTATCATTGAATGGAGGTAAAAAGAAAACAATCGATTCAGCTTGACACTCTGGCTTTTTTAAGTGTCTTCTTGCGGAATAGAATCATAAAGTGTCGGGCTTTTTTAAGCTCGGATGGACACGGGAATCCTGCCAGCACCGGGACTGAATATAATCAACATAATTTCACATCTTACTCAGCCTTACCCCAGTCTTTCTTGCAAACTGGTAAATGTTTCCTACCACTATCGAAACAAAACGTCAGACGTCCTTTTTGATTGGATACGCATCAAGGTATTCTAGAGTTTACTCCAGATCCGGCTTGGCTTTTCTGGCAGTTTCATGAAAATTGCTTGATAACATTTTGAACTGTTTTGTTATAGATCTACCATTTAAATATATAGGTTAT
This sequence comes from Ellobium chinense, assembly GCA_033807755.1. Classification (NCBI taxonomy): domain Eukaryota; kingdom Metazoa; phylum Mollusca; class Gastropoda; order Ellobiida; family Ellobiidae; genus Ellobium; species Ellobium chinense. The sequence continues at coordinate 145,037 of JAWQUT010000455.1, forward strand.
TTTATTTACAGGGATCTTTTTTTCCCCTCTTTGACATGACTCAATGGTAAATTATTTCGCATTCTAATCCTACCTAACATTTAAAGCTGCGTCATCCGCACGTTATTGGCGGAACGTACGGCCGTCGACATTGCCCTGACTACAGTGCAAGGCTATAGGCTGTGGGGCCTTGACTCATGTGGATTTGCTTCATATTTCACATCCAGAGATTTGATATCAGTTTTCGTTGTCGATAGGAAAATAAAAACGTCGCGATCTGCAAAGTTTCTATGCACTGTTAAATGTTTTACTCCCGGAATTCGGAACAAAAAAAAAAAAAGGCGCTCCGATATGAAGCGCGCGATTATATTAAAATGAGTGGAGTGTCCCATCATGCCCCCTTCCCCCTCTCCTTATAGCCCGGGCAGACCTTAAAGTTTCATGCGCCCGACTAATAACTTTGCGACTTATATATGTATCTTGTTCACAAAAAAACAAACAAAGAAGTAAATAAACAAGCTCAAGCGAGTAAAAACATAACCGCCTTGGTGAAGATACTTTAATGAGAACAAGAAAAAACATACTATCTCTCGCGCCACGTTCTTCTCTCTCTCTCTCTCTCTCTCTCTCTCTCTCTCTCTCTCTCTCTCTCTCTCTCTCTAGCTAACGANTCTCTCTCATCTCTCATAACTTTTCTCCTGGTATTCCTTTACTTTCTCTGCAGTACATATAACGTCTGCCCCATTAACTTTTCGTCCACCTCCTGGGTGACCCGTTTTCGCCACAGATGACTACGTTCAAGGCCAGACATTATTTAACATGTTGAGTTATTAGTTCTGTTAGGCCTCGTAGGCTTAAATGTACCATAACCATTTCGTCCGCCTCTCCGCTCCCCCCCCCCCCCCCCCCCCCCCCCCCCCCCCCCCCCNGCCCACTCCCGACACACTCAAAACCATCGTTTGGTGGCCTATGTATGCATCAATCCTTTTAAAAATAAAACCCATCGAAAACTTAGTGATTATGTTGGTCATCCATAGTCGTGAAGTGCTCTTTCTCTCACTCTCTCTTTCTCTCCCTCTCTCTCTCTCTCTCACTCGCTCACTCGCTCTCTCTCTCTCTCTCTCTCTCTCTCTCTCTCTCTCTCTCTCTCTCTCACTCACACACACACACACACACTCTCTACTTTCCCTTCCTCCAGCGGTGCTGGAGTGCTAGTTACGGCCCAGAGGGCACTATAATGTATTAATTTGTGAATAGCCTGTCTCCTCATCTGTTTCTTTTGCTAGCTACAAACTTCTGACTGCTTATTTTGTAACATTTGATGTGAATTGTGGCAGTTAACAGATTGTCCTTTCATGCTGGATTTACTGAGCACAGATCTGAATGCCTTTTTGAATAATAACAATCACAATATTCATACATGTTTTGCCCTAATCCTCTACGCAGGTCGTTAGCCCTTAGACATATTTACATTCTCTCAGGCACATATATTCAGTTGAAAAGAGCGTAATAAGTATGCAAAGCACAAAAACACGCACATTTGCATCCGCTAAAACACACACACACACACACACACACACACACACACACACACACACACACACACACACGCACGCACGCACGCACGCACGCACGCACACATCTCCTTTTATATTACACCCACCCACATACTCGAGCGTGCTCCCATGCTGATGGCCACTTGAAGCGCAGCAGTCTCAGGTGAGTAGAAAGCATGGATTCCAGCCTCTGACACGTTTGTGACACCTATTAGAGGGACAAATCACTCCTTGTGTACAAGCCAATTAATCCGCTAATATATAAAATGCCCCTATTTTTGGGGCCCTGCCAGCCAGTGTCAGAGTGTAGAAATTAATGTGCAAAATGACATGAGATCTAAATAAAACATCCAATTTTAAAGATTTAGGTACAATTTGAGCCTTCTAGATAAAAAAACAAAAAATAAAGTGTGTACGCCTACGTATTCGCACGCTGTCAAAACCAGCCAAATGAAAAATTGGGGACCAAATCAGAATTCGAGGTGACCTTTTTCGAAAGACATTAATTTGTAAAAACATTTGGGCGTTGACCCCCTTTTTCTTCCCGTTAAAAGATCGGGAAAATGAAGTACTTTAACCTCCGTGGAAGAAATTTCCCCAAATCACAGTGGTATAATTATGTAGAATAACACAAAATGTTAATAGGGCCAAAAGAAGAAAAAACAGTAGGTGTCATAGACCTGATAATGAGTGAATACAAAGACCGTTCAGTAAAGCCTCGAGCAGAGGCGCCTATTCACAGTGATGCACAGCCAATCGCACATACACAAGCACACACGCGCGCGCGCACCACGCACGCACACACACACACACACACACACACACACACACACACACACACACACACACGCACACACTCACTCACAAGTTGCAATAATAATGCCTGTCATGGTTATGTAATATAGACCTTTTGAACACTGTCAGTGATAACGTAGTATTATAGCGTAATTGCCTGTTACTGCTTCTCAAATCTCCTTACATCCGATTCAGCATGACTTTTAACTTTTGTACGAGACAGACCTATATCGGACAGTCCCTGATCGCATCTGTCCGTTAAAGGGACAGGGGAAGCTATTTGCTTTACAGCCTAAAAAATCCATAGTATTTTTTCATAAATTTTCAACCCCTTGCCCATTTCCTTCGCCCAAGCGCTCCTGAGAAAACGCAGCTTGAAAGTCGGGATTTTCACACCCTGCGGGCCGCCATGACTGGTCGTCCGGTCAGCGCGGGAATAAGGCTTGACGTCAGAAAGCGAGAGGCGAGCTAGTAGTAGTCATTATGCAGAGAGAATTATCAACATGGCCAACTTTCGTTGGCTCTAAGTATTATGCCTTTTTTTTCATTTATCGTTGAGAAAAGTCTTTTGTTAAACTGTGTGAACAACTGC
>JAWQUT010000455.1:150917-161201 GCA_033807755.1 Ellobium chinense
CACACACACACACACACACACACACACACACACACACACACACACACACACACACACATATATATATATATATATACACACAGATATAAACATACATATACACCCATACACACACCCATGTATATATACACACTCACACACACCTATTCCATACGCACACACCTTTACCTATATGTACTATATACTGTATCTATCCTGTGTACACACTCTCGCTCACACACGCTTATAATTACGTTTATATTTATTCATTTGTATATATATCATCATTATCATCATCGGGAGCAGTAGCATCTACAAAAAAAAAATTTGAAATATTAATTCTAGTTTGTAGATCTTATTAAGATCGTGGTGGTGATAGGAGTGATAGCAGCGGTTATTGTAGTAGTGTTGGCTGCAGCTATTGCTGCAGTATTGGTACTACTTAAAATAAAGTCATAGATCTCATGTTCATGGTATGGTAATAGGACCCACAGTAGTTGCAATACAGATCTAATCTTAGCAGCTGTAGCTGGTGGTGGCAATACTGTTGCCGAGAGTAAAAGCAGCAGCAGTAGTAATAGTAATTGCAACAGCAACAGCAGTACCAGCAATGTCAGTGGTACAGTCGGCTCCGCCTATTTGCAATTTCTGCGCAATCGTAACATATTCCAGGAGACTTTTGCATTTATATATATAATATATATATATATATATATATGAATATCACTGGATAATTGCTTGATTACTCTGGATAATCTCTCTGTGGTGGTAAATATGGTGACCAGTGTTGGAAGAGCTGAAGTTGACAAACAAATTTACGGACTATTTTAAACTACGTCACGAAGCAGATACAGAGGATAGACATGGTAGACAGTGAGGTCATAATTATCAAAACCAATACAGATGTCAGAGATGGAATAAGGTCCCACTCCTAGCTACCCAGCTGATGACGGATAATAATAACCTTTCGGTTCACCGCAGGCTGGCACTATTGAAGAGTAATCAAATACCTTTATCACTGACCACAGACCACACAGCGCCGTCGCGTTTACGTAATGTATATCAGGTACTGCTGCCAAGTGATGATCATGAAAATTCATAGGGAAATATTCCCCTCGAAAACAACAGTGCCATTTAATCGTAATTCCACATTATCGCAACCTTTCTCGTGTTCACACGGAGGTGCTTTTAAACTGAGTTGACTGTAACAATAATAATAATGGTGGTTTTTGTAGGCATTAGCTGCAGCAATGCAAGCACGCGTAATAACAGTAAGAGAAATTGTAGGAGATCCAACAAGAGTGGTGGTAGTGGTAGAAGGGCATCATTGTTAGTAATAATGGTTGTTGTGGTTGTATTGGCTTGAGTAACTATAACGGTGAAAATCATAATTATGAGAGCCTAGATATGGTAATTGGGAATTTAGTCTTTCATTTCTTTCCACATCTCGACCTTTTCCTCCCTCCTGTTATCCTAATCTCCATGTTCAGCACCGTTCAGTTCCATCTCATCCTTCCCCTACTCTCCGCACTTTATAGCATTTAAAATTAGTGTGGTCGCGCCCCTGCACTGTGTGTCCCTCGGCGATTCTGCTTCTCTGTAAACACAACAGGCCGCGCGCACTCAGGAAAGCCACTGAGTTCAATACAGGTGCTACGATGGCCTTCACAGAAGACTACTGAATAAACAAGAAAAAACAAGACAGGTTATTATAGAGTAAAGGCCAGAGGACGCGCTTGAAGAAGTCTGATAATTAATTTGAATCAGGATTCGAGTGTTTTGTCGGCATAAAACCGTAGCCTACAATTACATACTTAACATCCAGCTGGATTTTCGTGGATTTGTGAAAGGTTTTGTCCTATGTATACATCACTGTTTATATAGGTTTGTTACTGCGCATCTAGGTAAGTGAGTTTATGCTTAGAATACTCTCCGACAAATCATGAAAATTTATGCAACATTTTATTAATATAACATAGATCTAGTCTAGATACATCCTCTCCATGTTTATTAAAACGCACTTTTAAACAAGTAAGTCTACCTTTGAAAATTAACACACACAAAAAGTCACAATATATTGAACTAAAGGAATGAAGAGAAATGGTGCTACCAGAACTTAAATGGATGTCTGTTTAGTATGACTTCTCATGCTTTTGTTTTGTCCAGCTCTCATAGTATGTCCACTAGGCCTAAATAAGGGTGGCTGTCTTCAACGCTAACTAGTTTACATATATGGACAAATTATTCCCATCGAATGTTGCAAGGAAAATAAATCGTCTAATCTAGTCTAGGCTGTAATCTTGGCTTTGGGAGAAGGATAGTAGAGAGCACTCAGGTGAGCTAACCCACCCTGATTGAATGTAATGAAAAATTATTTGAATTTGTTCGATTCGTCGATAAAGTATGGGATATGACTCTTTTTTTCGAATTTTCACATTACAGTCGACAACACTTCACTCATTTCATCATGTGTTTTGTTCGTGCAAGGATTAGAGTGCACCCGTTTAGACAGGCATTATGCACGCTCTCCAGAAAATCGACAGATAGTTTATAAAGGGGTTTTATGTGGGAAACGTGGTAGCCCTGTTACAAAGGTTTGAGGCCAGTTTTAGCCCGCGAGTCATAAACTGAGAACTGAGGTGAGGTGTAACGATAGTAAGAACCAAATGATGCATTTACTCTCTGCATAAGCTGAGAACAGTGATGTCATTATGTTCTGTGTTTTTACTGCCTCTACAACTTCGGGCCTTGTGCCTGTATGTAGTGCAAGTTATTAGGTAAATCTGACATGTACAAACGTTTGTGTTAACTGCATTCCATCCTTTCCCTCTCGTTTAAACTGCGTCAGAATAGGTGAAATGTCGTCCTGTGAAATCTGCATCGGACACAGCCACAAATGGCAAAAAAATTGCACTCTTCCTACCATGAAAGTTTCCAGTCTAATTTAACAGAGTGTGGGTAGTAGACTCACACGTGAAAGTTAGGGACGATTCAGGCAGTAGGTATTTAAGAATTAAATTGCTGTGAAGTTAGTGTCCCTGAAGTGTAGTGGAAACATGTTCAGATTTGCAAGATAAGAGACCCTTGGTCGATTCTTGGCAGGGACAGGAAATTTCTAGTGTATTTTTTTTCGGTCCATCTTCCCAAAATTGATCTTTCACAGTAATTTGGTAAAATCGTTGGTGACACACTTCCTTAAAATAATATGTAACATTAGGAAAATTATCAAACTGAGCTCACATCCCCCCCCCTTAATAATAAATAAAGAATATTACAATGCCTTTCCACCCGGTTATAAGAGTTTTTGTTTATAAAACTCTGGATCTCGTTAAGGTATGTCGCGGTCTACTGGATGTAGACTTACAAAAGATAACGACGGTGGATATTTCGTGGGACTACTAACTGTCCTCATTCCGACACCGAAGGTATGCAGCATCCCTGTAAGACACCATCTTAGTCTTAATCCTCCACCTGCCCTGCTCTTCGCTCCATTAGTCATAACCATCATATTATAACCCATTCCTGGATCTAATATCCACAGTTATGAATGAGGGTTATGTCGACCAGTGGGTATATTGTTGTTGTTGTTGTTGTTGTTGTTGTTGCTACTACTGCTGCTGCTGTTCCTGCTCCTATTATTATTGTTGAAATTGTTTCTGCTGCTCTGCATATATAAAGATATGAATGTCGTCAACTTTACACTTAAGTCTGTGTATTTTTTTTACAGATTTTGAACAGCCCTGTTATTAATATTAGCCAAAGGTTGCAAATTAAATACTTAAATTTCTCATGTATACTCTCCCCACACCCCACTCCTCTCTTTCCGTGCGGATATCTTTTATTCTCCCATGAGAGAAATATGAGCACTGAAATAGAAAACGACGAAAGATACTAAACGGTTAGTCCAAAAAACACTCTTACTGTAATCAATAACGGCCTATAGGCTCGCGTGCCTCTGGTTGTGGAGACTTGAAACGAGTCACTAGGTCTAGGCTTGACCCGGAATGCTGAAAGGTTCCCGAGCTATTCTATAATCCACTGATAAAATTTACCTTGGAACCAATCCTAGTTGGCTGGACTGGTGTAAGTAGGGCCCAGATATTTTGTGTTCCAAATGCACTACTGTATATCTGTGCCCTCAAAGCTCAGGGTCTCCACTTCGGGGGAAAGAAATTTCATCATCTGCATTCCTTTTTTTTTGCAAGAGCAAGAGGAAGAAGAAGAAGAAGAAGAAGAAGAAGAAGAAGAAGAAGAAGAAGAAGAACAAGAAGAACAACAACAACAACAACAACAACAACAACAACAGCAGCAGCAACAACAACAACAACCACAACAAACTTGTTGGCGTACCAAAAATCCGTTTCAGATTTTCAGTGACACACCTTCAACTCTCTGAGATTCCTGTATCCGACCCCTTTTCCTATTTCCGTCACACTGATGTGCGAATTATTAATTACAGTGATTACACATTTATTGTATGCTTTGTAATTGGTTGGTCATTGGCGGTCACTGTGCAGTCCTCCCCTTTCCGAGACTTCCAGAAACCAGCAACATAAGTTTGCTAGATGAAGAATGGTAATAATGAACTTCTCAATCAGCAGTGCACAAGAAATCCCCTCCCCTTCTCTTTTCCTCTTCCCCCTCCCTGTTTTTTGTTTTTTTTTAGGAGGAAGGAAAATTCCTTTCCGTTAAAATGTCCTTTTTCACCATAAAAATATCATTCAAAATGGGAAATTTCCCTGAGAACGAAAGCCCTGCTTGCTCTGCTGCGGAAAAATGGTGGAGAAGAAATGTCGCAATAACAAGCTGTTTTTCGAAACACTGATTACTGGATAAAGAAATCGCAAAACAAACGGCAGTTGGTAATCAGTTTTACAAACACCAAGCTGCAGTTTTCATGGATAATAATATTGTCATCACAAGCCGAGATGATCACTTCCACCTGTGCGGGCTGTATAAATTTTACTCGCGTCGAAAACTAGACTAGGTATTTAAAAGAAAAACTAATTTAAGCAAACATTTCGACAATTTATGGAATTAAATCGAGTGAAATTCGTCTAGAAGGAGTTTGTTTGATACGAAAATGACAACGTTATTGCAAATATAAGGACCAGGAAAAATAATGTTTTGAAAAACATGTCACAGTCACGCGCAACATAATTATGAGAAACTGAATCCATCAAAACGGAAGATGCTCCAGGTAGTTTTAAACGGTAATTTTTTAATAAAATCAACATGGTAGCAACTATAGCGACATTTTAATTATAACCAGTGAAAAAAAACAAAGGATGGATTTGATTTTCAAAAGCTTAATTTTAATGATACCCTCTCTTTCTAACACCCATCATTAATGAATGAAAAGCAAAATGGGGAATCTGCATTTGCCCAGTTTAGTTCTCTGAATATAAGTGCGGGAAACTGGAAGGATGGAGTTTTTCAGAAATGTGAGAAGATTTCCATATTGACAGAACCGGAGATCATTTCCGCAGTAATGAGTCTCCAACGCGTAGCGCTTGAAGAAAGATTTTTTTTTTTTTTTAAAGTACCAACAAATATTTAGAAAAGATAGGAGAACGTAGAGAGCATGTGATTCGACCACCAAATCTATCCACCTCTCGATGCAGGTGATATAGTTAACAATGTCAACATGTACTTATGTTCATTAACATAATGCAAACTTCAGAAATGCTGTTTTATTATCTGCTATTTTGGTGAATTCATCCTTGTAAAAGTTGAGGGCCTTTAGACCTTTTCCAGTTTGCATTTTTAAAAAAATTATTATTACTAGTTGTGGGTCTTACATATTTGCCGGTAAGGAGCCACCGAATCATATCTACAGGCATTCACGCTGCCCTCCTTCTAATTATTATTGTTATCAGATCCATCAATAATATTGAAAGTAAGCATGGCATATAGAGAGAAGAAGACGATAAAATGCCAAATCATTTTCTTGATGCCCATTAAGAAAGTCCAGTCAACTACGCAGCACACTTTGTTTTGTTTTGGTTCCCCTGTTTGAAAGAAAAGAGAAAGAATCAGTATGAATCAGATGTGTGTGAGATATGATGTAAAGAAAATTTTATGCCACTTTATGTTCAAATGTCGTTCTTATATTATCCCCAGGCAATTGTTTCATGACAAATTTTATATCGTATGCAAGGAATACCGAGCTGATAACTTATTTTCAGACTTTTTACAAATGCCCAGTTTCGCAAAAACTTTTATGATTTTAGGCTGTGATACAGTAGATGAGTTTGGTGAGAGAGTAGATTGTTTATGTAAAAAGTTTTAAAATTATGTTGTACTAAAAATTTCCTAACGTTTTAGTGTTAAAACAATAAAATATTTTGAATGCTTGTGATATGTAGGCCTACATAATCATTTGGACGCGCGGTCTACCCGCCCCGATCGACCGCGCCCCCGTTATAAAGTGTTAGAATCCAATAAAATTTAATTGAATTGAAGCTGCGCTACTCCCGTACTACGCCATACACAAGGATTGTGATTTTCATGCTACAGCATGTGATCTTAACAAAGAAGTCATGCATAGACTCTATTATCATGATTCGAAAGACAACAAGACGTCCGCTATCACCATTTTCTTTATCACAGACATGGACAGATTATTTGCTTTGTGATTATGAGCTGATGCTTGTTCATGTATCTGTGTCAATTTACCTAGGTCGCATCCCCTATGGATATTTTTACCCGTATGCATTAATACAATATGACCAAGCACATTATCACTGTACCCATATTTACACTTATTCATATTTCATGTAGTCTACTTTATCTAAAGACATTAAAATTTAACAAGTTGACAGAATGGTGTTGCAGGAACAACTTGCTTCTCTCGGTGAGCTAGTCCTCCCTGTGAATGGACATGTATGACAATATTCAAGTGTGTGTTACCTTTCGTGTGTGGATTGCTTAAATTACATTTTTTGTTTAAAGACAATGTCATGTATGAAAGAAATAATAATGGACCGTACACAACAGACAGCCTCAGATTAGCTGCGTCTTTCAAGGCGAGCCTGTAACTCCCCATCCCCGGCCTTTCTTTTTCAGGGTGGATGTTTGGGACCTCGGAGAAGTGATAGGAATCATAGACGTGTTTATGCAGGATAAGAACGACTGAAACGATTCACTTAGTGCACGGTGCAGCTGTTATGTAACACGAGACAAGGAGACGTAATAGCGGTATCCATTATATAGAAAGATTATTATAAAGATTTGATTTTGTGGGAGACCGGGGCTCGTTGGCTACTGGGGCAAGTTGACAGATTCATAAAATTCCTACGATCGGAAACAATTTTGTAAAGAAACAAGAAGTTCACGAGTCATCTATCATTAAATTTCCAACTTAATACGTTTATTTAGTTGCAATAAATTGTAATTGTTCTCACGACATTCAATTTTGTCATTGGTAGAAAGTCACTTTGTATTTTCCTTTTTTTTCCGTTTCTCTAAGCACATGTGTTTCTTGTCTGTCACTCAGTATGCGATAGTTACATTTACTTAATCATCATTAGGATCCTTGTATCAGTTCAGTATGATATTGGCAGATCAATAATATTTGATCATTTCTTATTTCTTGCAGATTTATTACGGATCTGCCGACGGTGAAGAGTCTGGACAGTGTTCTATAGAAATGAGCAGATTTCCATTTCTGGGCGCAGAATGTTGAGTTTAATTCAGGTCAAGCTATCACTGAGATAATTTAATAATAATAACAGTTCACTCTGTTTATCCACTCCCTGCCAAACACCGACATTATGACGAAAGCAGGAGACTGCATTGTGCGTTTCTGTGGCAAACTTCACGCCATACCTGCCGCTGCCTTCTGTGTTGTCTTATTTATTGTCCAGTCAGCTTTCATGGATTATTACCTAATTCATCATATATCAACAGCTCATCTCACCTGGATCGCGTTTGATGCTGTCAACCTCACCCTCCTTACAGTCTGCATGTATCTAGCCAGGTCCGCCCTGAGTGAAAGCGAAAGCAACAAAAACAGAAGTTACAGCTTGGCATGGATTTCATGGCTAACTATGAGCATCGGGGTGGCCAGCAAAACAATTGTCATCTTCAACAAATTCGCCGTGGAGCTGGAAGAAGATGCACCCACGTTTTTCGGGCCAAACACATTGAAGACTGCTATCGCTTTGGGAAGCTGCGTATTTGTCCTCCTTCTAACAACACAGCATGATGCTCCGTTAGGGAGTGAGAATAGGAGATATATAGAAGAACTCACGGGCACAGTAGTCTTCGATATCCTAGACACTGTGGACATCCTTGAGATCCTCTTTGATAAGGACATGCAAGACTTGCTGTGGGAAGGCTTAAGGGAGTTCATACTTGCAGTGGCTACCCTGAATTTGTTGTTACCAACGGTACCACTGTTAACATTGAGCAGAACAGGATTCGGACGCCATAAACTTCCAAGAAAACTGATCTACCTTCATCGACTGCTGCTGGTCTTGTTGATCAACGTGCCTAATATGTTGGTCCGTATGATTCTGTGGCATGGTTTCAGCGTGGGCATCTCTCCGTTCACCCTCAAGAACATTATTCTTATTTGCATGACTCTTTACGAGTTCTATGAGCACAAACTGGAGAAATACGCGGAGCATCAGCGAGAAGAACATGAAATGGAAAAGCAGAGTGGCAATGGTTTCGATTCTCCCGATAAATCTAATACACAGTTTAGCCAGAATGGTCTCAGAGGTGAAAGCAGGCCTGCACCCAACAAGGACTATGCTACTGACGGAAATTACGCTAACAAGAATCCGGTGTTTTGGGATCCTGCTAAGGAGGAAGATGGAAGAAACAGTGTACCTGACTTTGCCATTGAACAAAGAATCATGACCACCATTTGATGCAAATGACAGAATTTTTGTAGGAGCGATAATAGTTATCATTACAAGGTCGGATTCCTTTAATTATTTTAGATTTGTATTAAATCCTTTTTTGTGATTGATTGTGTGTGTGTGTGTGTGTGTGTGTGTGTGTGTGTGTGTGTGTGTGTGTGTGTGCGTGCGTGTGCATGTGTGTGTGAGAGAGAGAAAGAGAGAGAATGAGACAAAACAGAGGGAGAGTGAGTGTGTGTTTGCGTGTCTAGGTGTCTCTTTATGTGTCTGTATGTGTATGTGTGTGCTGTATGGGCGTGTTTTTTATTATTATGTAATTGAGCAATATGGGGATTTACTTTATGGTATTGTCAGGCGGTGTTGGCGACCACCCATCAGGAAAGGTCATTAGAGATAATCTTACCATCATGATTTACATTTTGTATCAATATTAAGTGATTTATTCAGATTCCGATAGATGGCGTCTACATGGCTGGATGACTGTTGAATTTCGGAAAATATAAGTCACAAGGAAAAAAGGTCACATGAGGTGTTGTTGTGGGAAAAGAACTCCCACGGATAAAAGGTCACATGAAGAATAATTTACATGAGATATTACGTTCAATTTACCTGTGAAAGTTGAAAGCAAATACAAACTTTTAAGTTGACTCACATACACAAGCTGCTCGTCTTGCTTAGAGGCTCTTCTAGCTTCACGTGGTAAGCAGGAGAAATATTCACTGGAATAGTTGTATGGCTTTGGCGTTCAACGATGTATAGAGCTAATGACAGAATGTCACAGCCCGTGGGCTTAATTTGAACTTTCCAAAAATGATCACATAAAGTTCTGTCATGCATCGGCATTTCGAACTAATTTTTAGCTCCTTCTTCCTCCCTTCCTTCCATTTCTGTATTACAAATAACTAGACAAGCGGATCTTTTTAACGAACAGGATCGAAGCAAAATGCGCAAATAACTGGGATTAAGCGAAAAAAAAAGTACTAATCGTCAAAATACAAAGCGCCGCGAACTCTAGCAAAATAATAATTCTTAAATGTAAAATGAATGCAAATATATGTATTAATCCAACGCTATTAATTACACTACACCTTTTGAGCTCCACTTCGTAAAAGAATACAAACAGCTGATCAAAATAATCATTGTACAACTTTTGAAATAATACACTTTTCAAGATTTACTTTGAAGGTAAAAAAAAAATGAAAAATAACGCCGATTCCCGCCAACAGAAACATCACTCAAATTTCAGCTTGTAAGACAGCAGTTTCTGCGTGCCCGATAGTGATGAAAAAATTCGGCCAGTGCTGCTACGATTTAATTTTGCAAAATCTAAATTTATGTCAATAATAAATTTCACAAAATACGCATGGCGGGCGCTCGCGCGACACACACACACACACACACACACACACACACACACACACACACACACACACAC
>JAWQUT010000455.1:178734-240692 GCA_033807755.1 Ellobium chinense
GGGGGAGGGGATCCAGGAGAAAGGATGGGCTAGACAGGTAGACATCACGTGTGAATTTATCCTTGAAATTTTTCTCTTTAAGTTAATTTTAGAACAGTATGGTGCCATCTCCATTTTATAGGTCGTGGAATGTCGTTTTCTTTTAGCTGTGTTCTAATGACCCTCACTACAAATAAACAAAATATAAGAATAAAAATGTCCACTTAATTTCATTTATGAATGGTCCCAAATTGCTCCCTCTGCTTTTTTTTTTTTTTTGGTTCACCTTAAAGATAAGCTAAACATAATATAAAATTTTCCCGTAATTTCGACTAGAAATGGTCCCAGATTTTTCCTTTTTCCTCCCTTATGTTTTCAATCTTCGGGGTAGGGGGAGGTGAGGTTAATTGGAAGGCCATGGAATGTCTTTTATGCTTGTTTTTTCCTTAAAACGGGCCTTACAAATAGACAAATCATAACAAGAGATGGTGGGCTGGGGGGCATACAATAGTATAATGGGGAGGGCCCGGACGAGATTGTTACGGTCCTGATAATAATGGTAGTGTGGTAATAATTCTAGTCACTGTGTGATGCTTCCTGGTCGTCTGTTTAGTTGTTTGTTTACTTACAGTGAGGCAAACCCCGAGCTGAACACTAAGAACATTCCAAAAACAAACATAATAGGGGGGTCTTATCTTTAAATCGAAGACCGTTATTGGCTCCAGTCGGATGTTTCCGGATAGCCTCCAGTCAACGATGCTCGTCACAAATTGCTCGGTATAACGTGAAACAAAATTATATTAATAAATAAACCAATAAAAAACGTGGGGTGTATCCGAGATGAAAGAGGTACCCTTCTTTTCCATAATGACGCAGAGGGTGGTTCTCCCAGGCAATGGCAAACAGGGTTAGATAAATTTTTAAAGTACTGTCTGACAATACCGACTGTCCTATAGTGCACCAGGTCCTTTAGACATATCTAGCAATAGTTACATCGTAATGGCTGTAGTTCCGTTCACACTTTCCTCACGTTTAAATACTATAAGCACAAACAGATTGAGGGTAGACCATGCAAGTACCTGCCTTGTCAGCTGTCACTCCCTCTGTCCTCTAACTGAAACAAAATTCATTTTTGCCATAACAAATGTACGCAGAACAATCGCTCTATGGCTTATCCCACAATCGAGAGCTGATATCAATAGCGGTAGTTAGCCTTGAGGCCTCATGCATAATTTGTGGAAAACCCACATAGCCTATTAGGGTCGCAATGGAATCAAGACGGCAATCGAAATTAGGAGCCTGCTCGCATCTCTCTCTCTCTCTCTCTCTCTCTCTCTCTCTCTCTCTCTCTCTCTCTCTCTCACTTGCAGTAACTCAAGTTTGTTTCTCCCGACTTTAGGAAGCTGCATTTATTTGTGGCTTGAGAAAAAAATCGAGATTACAAAAGTATCCCGACATTAGCCTTTGTGTATGTGACTCGCATGACAGACAGGGGAAGGGATGAGTAGTTTAGATTTCGAGGAGGTAGTTGAGAACAATTTTGCCTGCATTCCTGCAACGTGTGAAATAGACACAAGAAGCAAAGAAGGCATCACAGGAGAGATGACTGGCATAAACAACAACAACAGCAACAACAAAGATAACCGTAACAATAACCATAAGTTTGTTTAGCCCAGACAACAATTACGCTAATTGCAGTGTAACAATCAACTTAAAAGCGTTTGCTGTAGATTGTGATAAATTAAAGACAAGATGTGACGCTGCTGAGCTGTCGTGGTATTGTTTGCGGTGCCGGTGATAAATGGTCTTTGACTATGATAACAATGTGAGCAATCAGCCAGCCCCAGACAAAGTAAAGGAACCGACAGAAAGACCGGCCTCACACAATCGTGGTGCGCCCCGTCTGTCTGCTTTTGGTATCATTTAACGTACCCTGGAGCGGTTCGAATTCGGAGACAGGGCTGACTGAACGAAAACCTGATTGGTTAGGCCTAATTGGTAATTTGACGATAGTCATACAGTTCCTTAAAGCGGTTGCCCTACTTCGGTTGGGAGATTTCCAAACAACCTATTGATAGTTTTCTTAGTCTAGCTGAAGATCATCAGAGATGCGTTTATAAGCTGCCGAAAATCTGAGCTGGAACATAACAGAGTAGGAGAGTACCGCGAAAGTATCGGGGAACAATCATGTCACAAATATTACTTCAGACAATAAAAGCTGTCACATTACCATGCACTAGAGAAACAGGGAACAACTGAGGCTGACTGGATAGCTTCACAAATACACAAAATATCATACTCAGATTGAAAGTATACAAGAAGATACTTTTTTCTTTTTTTCTTTTTATTAATCATTATAAGTCATACTGAAATAGGTGATGGATGGCTAAAGACTTCACGTTATTAGAACTATCTTGTTGCTGCATAACTTGAAGTGACAAGTATATCATCATAAAGAAATTAAAGTGAAATAAATATGACTTATAGTATTCTGAAAATGAGGTATTTTCAGACGGGTCAGTTACATCACGTGATCTAGAGATTGCTAGGATATTTTTGATAAATGACGAGTAATCATACATGAGCAGAGCATGTAAACAAACCAACGTGTCAGCAAGATTTCCTAGGTCACGTGATGGAGATGAAAATACCTAATTGTTTATTTGACGATGATGTCTACTTTGAAGCAAGCTTGTAACTGTGTGCAGTGTGAAGAAAAGTGCTGTCAAAGGCAAACTCCAAAGCATAAATTTCCTACTGTATCAAAGGATCTAATCTAGATAAAACATGGGGCTGCCTCGTCTACATACATGCTTATGTCGTTTGCATATGGGAAGTTTAAATTGTTAGCATAGAAGACAAAGTCGCAGCCTGCAAATACCTCCCTTCCTCTCTCCCCGCTCCTCACTTTGCAGTCTCCGAGACGAACCAGCACAGAGGTCATTCAAACTCTTGGCGAACTGGTGGCTACCGAAGATGGTTACATCCCTGAACGAACGGAGTGCAGTACTCTCTCGTACATTAGGTTATTTTTTTACGAAATATGACAGATCGTGGCTGAATTGAATCTTTAAAATTTTATGGAATAGACATTTTTTTTTTATCGTCTTCCAAACGTAGGGCAATTACAAAATGACAAGGGCGAACATCAGTTAAGGTTTTTCTTTGTGCTTTGATTGATGCAGGACTAGGTCCTATCATTCTCAGCACATGCGTGGCACTGATCTTGATCGCTTGAATCACGAAGCAGACAGCAAATACTGAGAGCGCTCATTTTTATTTTTTAATCACCAGGCATAAAGCTTGTAAAATTTGACTGGCAATAGATCAAGCCTGTTCATTTTACAGGCCTATGTCGTCTTTAATAGCATATTAGAGTCACGTCCGTGTCATATTGCCTGTGTGTTTTATATACTTAAGGGTGTGGAAACAGTTTTTATGGCAAGAATGACGTAGCAATACTATCTCTTTCTCGATCTTCTCCTCTCTCCCGTCATTCATTGTAACAGTCATCATCTATCACAGCAGATTCTAACGTGACCTAGCCTTCACACTCCTCCTCCGGACATCGCCACATCTGGAATGGCAGTTTCTATAAACGGCAACACCCATGCCCTCAGCACGCATCATCACATGTCTCTCTACATGCGGCGTCAGTGCGGACCTTAACCTTACATAAAACTTAGTCATGCAGTTATGATCACGCGCAACGGTGGATTCTCATACCCTTTCATTCTGAGGTCAGTTCAAGGTGATAAAGAGCCTTACAGTTTATTTTTCTTTTTCTTTCGTAGGCGTTCGCTACAGGAGCGTCGGTATAAGGTGCAAAAAGGTACAGGAACCTGTCCGGTAGACCTCAGTGGGCCCTGCCCTTCTCCCACCCCTTTGCTTTGTCGCGATAGTGAAAGTCCGGAATTTATTATGTAGTTCCAAAACAGCAAGGCAGTACAGGCATTGTACAGTGAACATGTCATCAACATGGATATTTTGAGTGAGTGAGTGTGTGTGTGTGTGTGTGTGTGTGTGTGTGTGTGCCTGCCTGGTGGGAGGGGGAGGGGGAGGGGAGGAGGAGAAAGGGACGAGGCATTGGTAGAACTACTTCTTTACATGCCTGACAGCTCAGGAGCAAAGGGAGAATTTCCATTGATTGATGCGAAAAAAAGAAAAAAAGCTGACATTTTCAAGAACTATTCTTAATAGGTAACTGATCAGAAACTCAGTGAGTTCCCAAAAGTCTCTGGGCGCGTTTCCTTTTTAATAATGACTCTAATTTGGATGTTAATGAGGTAAATTAAGAAATAATCAATTGAGCCTTATAAGTTAATGCATGTTTTGAGTGAAGTATAATCTATTCAAATTTTCTAGATCATTACAATGAATATAGGGGCGTTTGAGTCTAAATTATTCTGCATAATTGACCTACTTTGCATAATTATTGGTGTAACGAGATCAAACTCCAATACTGCTTGGGAAGCTAGCCTGGGTCATGTTTTCAAACAATTATGCTATGAAATATTTTTTAAAAATCAACAAAACTGTACTGTGGATTGTTAACTGTAGATATCGAGTAGCATATAGAATATATTGCTAATAGTGCTAAACAGGCCTCAGTCGCACTGCCATTTGCTCATCATGCTTTGGATAAACCTGCGATAACTCAGCCTATAAAAGCTGACCAAAGTGTATACTAACAAAATGAACACTTAAACGTGTCACTGTTCTTATTTTAATGATGTTGATACACAATATTCTCTGTCTTTGTACATGTGATCATACAGACCATCTATGGAATGCTTTCATTTCACAGAATTTGGTAATGAATATAAAAAGTTGTTAGATGATAATTTCGGGGAAAATGCACTTTCGGTTCAGAGCAAACCCTCGTAAGTGACATTTGTATAGGCAAAGTCTTCTGCCCATAGTGACTGGTTACCAGCCAGTCTAAACTAGTCACATGATGCGTTCGAAAATTACCCTATGCTATTGTCAACTTTAATTTCATAAATGACCCTTCTAATGCAGCTAGAAACATTAAATTTTCACATTTTTTGAAGATATATTTCTTAGTTCTATAATATACGCAATATTCTGTTCACCGAAGCACTCAAAAGAAAAAAATATTGTTCATTACCCGTTGAGGTAAAAATAAAATGGGATATGCTATCCGAATGACTTCACGGTTGTGCAACAACCTCTAATTAAGTTATTGTATCGTAAAAAGTAGTTAGGAAAGTCACTGAACAGTTGATTAAAGGGAGTAAGGATAATGACGCATGGGTTATGCTTCTCTCTTGATTTAAAAAAAAAACAACAACAACCCGATTTCAGGTTCTCTGCATTGTATTTTTATGTGTAATCGTGCTGGGCTATTGAATATCGCCAATTCAGACTGTGACTAGAGTTCATGAGGTTAACTTGCAGTTTGCCTACACAATGAGCTCATTCATTGCTCCAGCAACCTAGATCGGAAGTGAGGATAGAGCCAATTGCAACTGTATCGTCCCTTAGCAGCCCTGTAAAAAATTATTGCTTGGTTTGTAAAATTTCAGTAAATACGATTTTGTCTGATTATAGAAAGAGTTTCTGAGTCATCCACTGAGTCATCCAAAACGCGTCAGTGCCGCCTGCTGTAAGGCTGTATTTCAGTTGTTATGACATCCACCATTTGAATTTAGAATCGAATTTTGCGAAGATATGCTTGAGATACTCAACTTCAGCAAACCGAGATACTTTCACTGTCTTCTAAATGGAAATATATCACCTATCAGTCTGATTCTCTGAATCGGAGGACCACAGAGACATGACACACAAAAAAAAGGCCTTCGCAACATTTTTTTTGTTGCACCCTCATTACAGGGCGTTAATGAAGCAGAGCGCTTTTGGATCGGTATAGTAACATAAAATTATCACAGTCATATCAATGGTATAGGTTTGTTTGCAACCAGATTCTGCATGTAGTGGGAGACAAGAACAGCTAATTTTAGATATCATCACCAACCCTTTTATTTATCATAAAATCACTTTTTTTTTTGCTTTGTTCTGAGAACGAAACGAAAATTCTCCAGTATAAGGTGCCCTGTTCTCTTGAGGAGCGTTACATAACGACTTTTTATTGTTGTGTTTGGTGCTAGACAATTCTAAAGAGAGGTTTTTTTCTAGGACTCTCAAGAAGCCCCGATAACACTTCAGAAGGTTACATTGACCTGACCCCTCGTAGGAAAGGTAACAAGATTTCATGAATTATTTGAAACGGTGAAACTTATCACCAAAAGCTAAAGGAAGTACTGCTATTCATTCTGACAATTTATTTTTGTTGCTTCTAGCTGAACTAGAAGTAATCCTGCACGAAAGCAGAATATGGTCCTTAAATTAGGAAGTTCATAAGTAACTCTAAAACACACATGTTGACCTAGCTGTGTCAAATCGGAATGCATAGGAGATATTGCCTCTATTAAAAATGGAGATGGATAAAAAGTGGATAAAAATGTTTGTTTTAAACCGCAGATGCATTTTTATGCCCTAACTTTTCTTTTAACAACCTTTCTTATTATACAAAATATGTTAAATATTGCACCTTCCAACCGTTCGAAGTAAATTTTCATATCATTTCCATTTATAATGGATTGCAACACTAATATTTGAAGGAGACATTTCCACCTCAGTGGCAGGAAAACAATTTACAACTCAATGTGTGTAACATTACTAATATTGACATTTATGTTGTATGGAGGAAACATACAAACACTGAAATCCCCACGTACAATGAACCAAATATCTTGCATAGACACAGAGTCATGTGTTTTGCGCATTGACTATAGCGTATCATTTGGACCACATTTAGGTGCTATAGTTTTAATACCATTAATTATGCAAAATACCACCGGCCCAGGAATTTTGGAAACATCCAAAATCTAATATGGTGCTTTCCCCAAAAACTTCCAGAGCTATTTTCTTTGAAGGCGTTTGTATTGTTGTGTCAACGAGGGCGGGAATAATGCTGTTTGTCGTCAGTAGGTCTGACTGTCTGGATAAGAGCCAGGTTGTTGCATTTATGCCATCATGAATGCCCTTTGTGCTATCATGAGAATGAGTCCCAGCGCATTTCATGATTTTATTTTTCAATGATAGGCTAAAATAGTATGTTTGTCTCCATATTATGGTGTTGCCACCTGTAAGGATTTTCGTCTACTGTAGCGTAAATGCCATAGGAAAAGCCATTTTCTCCCATGGTGGAGGAAATCGCTTTTCGAAAATTGTTGAAAAAAAATTAATGACATAAAGGGTAAAGTGGGTAGAATGCCTTTTTTCTACTCTGTAACATAAACCGGCAGTATTATTTTTACATAAAATTTGCTTCATCATCGTGCGTAAGAAATGTAGGTGAAAAATCATTTTAGCTGTAGAGGAAAAGCACATGACCAGAGTGGCAACACCGTCCCTACAATGTTACTATCTCAGCTTCACGTTCATGTGATACTCGATTGCCGTTAATGGCAATCTAGGCGCGGCAAAATTTATGAAAGCTGACAGCTAAATGTGCAGAAAACTAGTAGGTACAGAACAGGTTTGATGCCACCTGTCGTGTGAAGGTAGTAAACAGATCGCTAACTACACTATTAACAATGTAAATTTTGTCCTGTTTGCAATTACAGTTGTCGTATTGTTCTTGTAAAATTATTTGAAGTTCAGGCTGGTTGTACATTGCGATCACTCACTCAGAAGAACATTGTACATTTCAGGTCCTGGATAACTGTGGCTCATCGTTTAGAGTGTAAAACAAAGCTGCTATTCGGTGCCATCTGCGAGTATGTCTGGGACCTGTGCGAAAATGACGCTGTATTCTGTCAAAACGGACAGCTGGGATCCAGATTTTAGGATTACGGAAATCACAGACAGAAAGTAAACGGGTAGCTTTGTATCGAAGACAGAATCATGGCAGACTCATGTGGTTGCTTCGTGCATTGTTGTCGCAATCTTCACGGTATACCTGCGGCCCTAATCTGTGTTCTCGTGTTTGTGATACAGTCGGCTGTCATGGACTACTATTTGATAGAGCACCTTTCCATAGCTCATTTTTTCTGGATCGGAGCCGACATGGTCAATTTCATTATTCTCATTGTCTGTATTCACCGTTCACGATCTTCATTAGCAGAGCGTTCCAATCCTAACAACAGTGACAAGTACAGCTTCGCCTGGATCTCATGGCTCACCATGAGCATCGCCCTAGCCAGCAAGATGATTATCATATTCAGTAAGTTTGCTGCACGCCTGTACGAACCGGATCCATCTATTTTCGGACCCAATATTCTGAAAACCACTATTGCTCTGTCGGCCTGCAAATTCCTCCTTCTTTTGACCACACAACACCAAGCGCCACTAGGGAGCGACAACAGAAGGTACATAGAAGAGCTGACGGGTACCGTAGTCTTCGATCTCCTCGACACGGTAGACATCCTTGAAATTCTCTTTGATGCAGAAACAGGAAACTTACTGTGGAACGGCCTGAAAGAGTGTATATTAGCCGTGGCAACCCTTAACTTGCTGTTGCCAACCATTCCATTCTTGATACTTAGTACCACTCGGTACGGATTTCAGAAACTTCAAAAGCGCTTCATATACCTTCATCGATTGTTGTTAGTGTTAGCAGTCAATGTTCCCAACTTGCTGGTCAGAATGATCCTATGGCACGTGTTTAGTGTCACTGTCTCGCCCTTCACGCTCAAGAACGTTCTCCTCATCTTCATAACAGTCTACGAGTTTTATGAGCACAGAAAACACAAACTAGAAGAGCTTGAGAGTGAACTAATTGCAAGGGTAACTCACAGACATTGTGACAATGAAAATCGTTCAGATTTAGTCGAAGCGCAGTCGCATCACAAACGAAACGGCGAATACAGCGTGTCTGGCAATGCTGTTGATAATGAGAGAAATAACGCGAAAAGTGATGACGAGACGAAGAATCCAACGAGCTTAACCCATATGGACGGAGGTGAACCAGAATTTCCACTGGAGGAAAGGATAGTCACAAGTGTCTAACACAAGAGACCGGCAGTGGAGAAGAAGATGCAGCAATATCGAATGAACAATCGGCATGTTTCCTCACGTTTCAAATGCGCAAGGAGCCGGTCTTTGAAAACTGAGAAAACGTTATATAAGACATATTGTAGCTCTAATCTTTTATCCATTGTTCCTTTCTGAAGGCTGCCATTCCTAGCAGGTTTTATTTGTATATATTATGTAGCTGCCATAATGTCAGAATTAAAATCATCCATCAGCTATTTTCATCCATTTTGCATTTCTCGGCAATACGACGGTCAACCAGGTAAAGAGGCTTGTAGAAAGCTACTCAGTAAAGGAGTGCAGATGGGGGCTAATGCTAAATTCCGGAATTAGATATAATGTCCATTACGAAATTGATATAATGGAAGAAAGAGAATTTGGCTATTCAAAATAAAAAAAAGATGGAATTTCGGTGCAATATGTACTCTCGGGAATGGGATATATATATTTAAGTGAGAGAAAGAGTTCAGTATAAAAACTGTGTCTCCAGACTACAATGTAAAAATGCACATCTCGGAATACGGTATAAAACTGCAGTCACGGGACTACAATATAGAAATGCAAGGACAAGAACTGGTTATAATGCTAAAAACTATAATTTAATATAAAATTGCAATCATCGGAATACGATATAAAACGTAAAATCAGCAGTTTCCAGATTTACTTTGTGCCTACAGAACAGATCACTTCCCAGTTTCAATTCTGATTCCGAATTCACAGCGTAAGAAAACAAACAAACAAACAAACAAAAAAAACGAATAGTGAGTAGTGTTGTTGTAGCTGTTTGATATAAAGACGCTTATTATGTCGCTGGTGCTGATGATGTTGGGTTTTTTTTAAAATATATTTTTTGTTGATGTGGCTATTACTGCTGTTCTTGTTAATAAACGTGATGACGATGAAACGTGTACGGTAACGATTTTGATGATGATGGTGATTATCATTATTATTCTGTTTCCTAAAGAATTTGGAATGTTAATGAAATGTTTTCATGCACAAATCAAGAAGCTCTTTTGAAAATAATGATGATCATGATGATTTTATGGATAAAGGCCTTAAAGCCGAAACGTTTAGATGTAATTTTCGGTCTTAATTTTATTCTTTACTAGATTTTTAATAAATTCCTTGAATTAAGGTTGAGCTTTTAATTTTTCTCAGTTTTAAATGATGATCATGATGATAATGATGACGATGACGACGATGGTGATGATGATGATGATGATGATGATGGCGATCAGATTGACAAACGTGAATCGTCCGTGTTTCTGTAAGGCGTCCTATTCTACACGAATGAAGTAACGATTTACACTGGATTGTATTGCAGCTAAAGACTCCTCATAAACTTGTTACTTTTTAAAGCTTCTGAGCTGGTTCATGCATTCTGAAACTCGGATCAGGGACGTAGCGTCCATGTAATCTATGAATATGAGATTATCAATATACTATCGCGTAATATTTTTTTTAAACTACAAGTTACTAAATCCTATATGTTTTGTAAATTGTTCAAGCATTACCTTCGTACTATTTCATCTATGAGGCATTTGCAAGCATTAATAATACGACTTTGTCAACTTTAGCTAGTTTTTTTCGCTGATAATCTGAAACGCTATATATTATCTCACAGGGTTCCCATGCGCACAGTGAATTGATTATTATTGTTATTTATGTTGTTGTTATTATTATTATTATTATTATTATCATTATTATAAAACGTATCGGGCCGTAACGTAATGACTGCGACTACAGCGGAAGAGACAGGAAACAGCACACTGACTTGCGAGTGGTGTTTGCTCTACTTATATAATGACTCTGTTGTCATCCGTGCTCAATGATAATTTTACTGGGATTTACATCCGCATGTTTACACTTTTACAGTATTATTTGAAACGTGAATTGACGGTAATAACTGAAGCGTAATCTCTCTCTCTCTCTCTCTCTCTCTCTCTCTCTCTCTCTCTCTCTCTCTCTCTCCTCCTGTATAAAAGTTGGTTGTTTCAGACAGTCAACTGAATGAATATAAGTTGGCCTACTAGTTTACCCCTCCCCCCCCCCCCCCCCCCCCCCCCCNCCCAAATAAAATCATCCTCGCCTCGCCCTGACTGTGCTCAAAATCCGTCTAATATACGCTTACTTAAAACAAAATGGCTGTTGGACATAAACCTCCAACAAATGGCTGCCATTCACAATGTGATTCAGAACTCTGCTGCGTCTGTAGTCGTTATGCTTTCAATACATGTAAGTGTTTGTACATAAAAACTTCTATGGTCAAGAGCCAAACCCCGATGGCCTGGGCCCTCTTTCTTGCAGCACAAAGTATCACCACGAGGTAACGTTATTATTCTCCTATAATATTATTATAGGTTATTTCGACGCTTAAGATAAGTCTCAGACAGAAAAAGTAAAACAGGAAATTATTTTGGATGTGTCCGCCTACCTTTAATACATCATACAGCACGCAGTGTGCTCTTAAGGAGGCAATAACCAAGCCGTATGATACATCCGACTGTCTGACCCAACTTTCTTAATTCATAACTAGATATACAGTATTCATAATTACATAGCTCTTAATATAATACAGTTCCTATATGATTAACATATTAATATTGCTAGCATAAGATAGAAATGTGATAAAGAAAACACGACTCGGACAGAGAGAACGTCACCTGGGCTGCGTTTGATTGATTCCTGCATTTTCACAAAATGGGAATCCACATACCTTCCTTAGCAAAGGATCAGTCTCTTGGCAAGCCAAAATGATTGCGACGAATGCGGCGGAAGAGACAGGAAACAATACATTGACTTGCGAGTGATGCTCTACTTACATGTATATCATTGTCTCATTCATTAGCATACAGATCATCATTGATTCTTGCCACATTCTACTCCTATACAAGGCCGTTGAAAAGATGTTACACTGACAAATTTTAAATCGTAGATGGTTATTGCCTCGCTGCCCATTTTTTTTTTTCATCCAAAAAGACGGCCAAATTCTAACAAATCTCTAGCAGACCCGTTCGGTCTGTAACTGGCGCGCATCAGCCCAAAGAGTACTCTTTGCTAAGGACTGGCCACAAAATACAACGAAGGGGTATAGCTTCCCACTTTGTCAAATTGCGGGCTCCAAACAAACGCAGCCCTGACCCAAAAACAAAAAGCGACGCCGACTACTTGACGCTGACTCCTGTGTCCTGATGCATGAGCCTGTCAGATGGCACCGTCTAGCCTTGCCTTGTTAGGCTGTGTAATGTACACACCTCACTGCTTCCAAATGTCCTTCTGGTGCCACTGGCCACAACTTTATTAATTTTGTAATGTTTGTTGGTTATTGTTACTCCGATGTGACTCTGCAATTTCAGTTTGTACAAACATCATAGTGCATACACCCTCTTTCCACCATGTAAGATCTTACATTAAGTCCAATACAGTCCTTACAAAACAAATTCAAAAGCACTCTATTTTCTACTCTCAATCAAAGCGGTTATTACAAAATGAGGACGGTTTAAGAAAAACACAATTATAAATCCTGAGAGACTTATGGGGTTCTGCGGACTGCTCAAGTAAAGGTCACATCGTATATCGTTGAATGTACTGCAATGTTTGTAGATTTTGAAATTGCAGGATTACAGCGGGGTAACAACCACCAAAAACATTACAAAATGTTTAAGGAAAACAAAATGGCAATTACCCCATGAGAAGAATAGTGAATTCCGCTTTAGAACGTATAGCAAGTCCCTTCTCTCTTATGGGAAGGTTTAGAGGGTGCATGTACTGTAATGCTTGTAGATTCTGAAAATGGAGGTTTACAGAGGAGAAACCACTACTAAAGGTGGTGGCATTATAAAATACACACGTTTTACGAAAAGCACAATGACAGTCAGTAATCGATGTTTATGTTCTAGTAAAGGAAGGAACTGTCTGAAGCGACCGAAAATAATAGCATATCAAATAATAATATGCAACATTTGACAGCAGTAAATAAGCTTAGTGAGCAAACCCAAAAGATACCCTGCTCTTTTCCCACCGCCAGCTTCCACTCGCCTCCCTTCCCCCACCCGAAAAAAATTAAGGATGTACATTTAAATGCTAGCTTACCAAAAAACAACATCAGAATCTTCTTTGCTACGCCCCTGAGGATGACTTATGGTAAAGAGACTTAAAACGGCATGGTTTGATGTCAGATGGAGCGAAAAAGCACTAAAACCAAAAGAGGGACACCGCAGGCGAGACTGTCGCTGCGTATGTCGCTGTGCAGCCTGTTTCAAGGCCTATGACTGAGGCATAATTACTCACCACTCCAGTGGTAAGTCAAGTGTAAGATCAAATAATTATTTCCCGGCTTGTGACAGACTTGGTCATGAGCAGCTGGCTAGATGATTACATTTTGGCCAGGTCGAACTCTAATGTAAATACAGTACTCCTACTAGATCCATGGCTATTCTGGACCTCTCCAGTCCGTTATAACTGTCCTTTCTCTTCCCCTGCATAGCCCAGGAAGTACTTCTTTGAAATCAAAATTCGAACTTCACTATTTTATTAAATGCTGTTATTCATAGAGGAGGAGGAGGTGATAGAGGTGGTGGTGGTGGTGGTGGTGGTGGTGGTGGAGGTGATGGTGGCAATGGTATGATGATGTTGAAAAGGTGACAAAGGTGATGATGATACTTTGATAGTATTAGGAATTATTAAAGTAGATGAAGAGTCTGTCTGGACTTGCTGGATAAGAAATCTTATTAACTGAACTCCAAGGATCACATTCATGTAGGCCTACGCAGAGTAGGCCTTTACTAAACGGTAGCTTCAAATCAGGGCGGGGATTGGCCCGATTGGGGCAAAAGTCTCTAGACATCGCCTTTCAGATTTCCCGCGATATTGTGCCCTGCTTTAGCAAGTATACTTTTGTTTTAGCAAATAACAGATCGTGAAATTCAATCCTTATCACTTTCATCCCGTTGAGCTAAAATATTAGAAAATTTAATTGAATGAAGCAATACTGCGATACGCGCAGAAAGCGGAGCTCTTGTTATCGTGAAGTCGCGCGAGACTCATATGACAAGATCAAGATGGCGACTACCGACGACTCTTTGGAGATCCTGCTTAGTGAGTTGAACTTTGCATGTTACGGGGCATTATGAGCTTAACCGTTTTAGCAGCATTGCTTGCTCTTGCAAAAAGTCGTGGTCAGCTGTGAGTAAAACAAACGTATGGGGAGAATGAAGCAGTCGAGAGAATCATTGTTTCGGTACCTTTTCACTCCAGTAATGAGAAAGTCCAGGCCAGGGAAAAGAGGCGTTCCTCTGCTGAGTCTGACTGTATTCTGTAGACTAGACTGCGTTAACGTAGAGACGTCGGGAGGAACGAGGTCCATGCAGGGCTTCCCCCATGGTCACAAGCCAAGGGAAATACAACTCTGATTTTAATGAATTTTTAATTTTCACTTTGCAGTGGTGAGTTAGTTGACGTTGTGATTTTGATTTTGGACCAGATCTGTTCGCCCTGACCTGAGCTCTGACTGAGCTTGAGGTACCTTGCCTCAGTTTGGATTTGTCATCGGGAGGAATTCCATATGTGTGCCAGAAAGATTTCCGCAGGCAACACACCAAACAACAACATACCCTAACCCTAACCCTAACCCTACTCTAGCCCTAACCTTAACCCTGAGCCTGGGTCAGGGTTATAGTTAGGGTTAGGGTATGTTGTTGGATCGGTGTGTTGCATGCCGAAATCTTTCTGGCACACATATGGAATTCCTCCCTTGTCATCACTTGACATGAAAGATTGGTTTTGCTCTGCATGTGGTCTGCTCAAAGTAGATTTTGGACAAGTTTAAAAAGCTGCAGATCGACAGTTCAAGAAAAATATTCCGCAAGTAGCTACTGCTAAAGCTGGCATGCCCAATAGCTGCGGCATAGTGCATGCCAGAAAATAACCACTTAGTCCACTCAAGGCTACTGATTCAAGTGATTGTTATAAAAAATGCAGGAATCACACCTGTAACTTGCTATTTCAGATAGAGCAACAGATCCTTCCATGAAAGAAGAAGACTGGGAAAAGATCACTGCTTTCTGTGACAAAGTAAATGCAGAATTGGAAGGTCCCTTGCTCTCAACTAGACTCATCGCCCACAAAATACAGTCTCCACAAGAGAAGGAAGCCCAATATGCCTTGACTGTGAGTTTATGTATTATGTGAAGATGATGAGCATGACTATACAGAGGAACATACTTAACATGGATAGGTCTTTCAAGTACACAAGGAACCCGAGTACGTTTGTTTTGCCCTCAATATTTCTTCTCTCTGTTACCAGTAATTATTTTTGGTAAACATGTACAAATACTTTCTTCATCCCGTTATGCTTCTTACACATGGTTAGTAAATACATTTCATCATCACACCAGCTCATCAGTTTAAAATCAGAGGGGTGTGCACAACCCTCAATTGTCCATGCTCACCATGAGCTGAGCAAACAGTGCAGTATTGCTGCGTCACTTACTCATCAGGCCCAGTCACCACCCAACACCCTTAGCAAACTTTTGCTGTCATTGTCTGTCAAAATCCTCTGTGATTATGTGATGTTCTTCTCCCCCTTCCTCCTTTTTTTTTTGTTCCCACCCTCCTGACATAGTTCTACTCAAGCAGTCCAGACCCCTTTCATATAGAGGGGTGAAACTAAAATATTGTATCTTATTAATATTAGTGAATATGAGTAGGATCATCATACATTGTCTGGATCACATCTTTCTTCAAGATAATTAATGTCTCCGATGCTTTTTGGTTAAGTCAGATTTCATGTTGCTGTTGTCATTAGTGGGATTTGGGGATGGGCCACACAAGCTGTGAAAAAGATTAGAGAGAGACAGTGAGTATGAAAAAATAGGGAGCAAGAGGGGAGGGCCAGAAGGTGAGATAGTAGAAGAGAAATATAGAGGATAAGAAAGAAAATGGGATAAAGATTGCAGTTGAACTTGGTCTTGATGTTATAGGAGGGAAGGGGTTGTAATATTTCAAAGGCTAGGAGGAGAGTGCCAGATTTTATGCTGACTTTGGACACAATCTACCCTTATCCCACCACTAACTGGTGTTAAGTTTGATCCTCCTTGTGTCACAATTCCTGTCTTCTATCCACTTTTCATCCTCATTTGAAATGCTTATTTGTGTGAATACTTCTGTTCTGAAGTACACTTCTAGTCA
Organism: Ellobium chinense; assembly: GCA_033807755.1. Taxonomy (NCBI): domain Eukaryota; kingdom Metazoa; phylum Mollusca; class Gastropoda; order Ellobiida; family Ellobiidae; genus Ellobium; species Ellobium chinense. The sequence goes on from JAWQUT010000455.1 coordinate 194,962, forward strand.
GTCTTTAGGGATATGCATTATCCATGTTTCACTGTGCATTTTGTTCCAAGTTTTTTTTTTCTCTTTGAAGTCTTTGTATAAATTGCTGTCATGAAGAAGTAATTTGGTTGCAATGGAGATTGTGAGTGCTAATTTTTCCATCTTATTAAGTTAAGTGCAATGTGGGTACTGCCAGCATTTTGTGTTTGCAGAAAGTGAAACTTAGACCACATCACTGTGAAGTGTGAGAACAGTAAAACCTGTGATGTAGGGACACCGAAGGGAAATCAGAAAAGTGTCCCTACATTACAGGTGGTCCTTCATCACAGGGAGGGTTGGGTTCTCCAAGTACACCGAGGTAAACAATGTTTCCTATGGCTTATACTTGAAAAGCGTATCACAAACTATGAGCCTCATATCACGCGGCAAATATGATGGTACTGATACAAACTGCATGTACAGTATTTAAAAATCAGACATTTGAAAATGAATACTCTTTTACTATTTGAATTATCACAGCACACTGGAAGTGAAGCCATTTACAGTCACTTTTATGTGGTCCTCATTTAATTACACCTGTTTCTCCCTTAATGTTTGTAAAAGAAAACAAAAAAGCTCTTGGTAATAGAAATAGCAGAGGAGTAAGCTTGCAACTGGGGCATATAGGTCGTCCTATCGACAGTCTGTAAGTTTGCATGATCAGTGTGTATTAAAAAACCCTCAAACGATGGAAGAAATCCTGACTTCCCGTTTCCCCATTTATGAAGAACCCTGTCACTGACAGTCACGCAGCAATATTATGCTGTAACCCTGTCCGTTCATCAGGAATAAAAATTGATCATCCTTCCTGCTTGCTTAGAGTTATGATAACAATTACGAGACACTGTGTAGTGTGTAGGCTACCTCTCCCCTCCACCCCCGAATCCCCTTTTTTTTAATACTGTTTATTTGGCTGCTAGGCGTGAACAGTGAATACTACTCACTTCGCGGCGCCAGTTTGTCTGGGTGCGTTCAGGCAAGAGAGAAGAAAAGCATACTTTCTACTAAAGAACCTGCGTGGGGAGCTTACTGGATTTTTTTCTCCCTCAACTTGCATTTCCATTTGATAGGTTGGGACTTGCTTTCAATGTCCTTTCAAAGTCCCACGTGTCCTTCTCAGCAGAGATCACTGTTAGGCCTACCGTTCACTTTACTGCACTTTATTCCTAATCACAGAAGTTTTTTTTTTTTTCCTTGACTTTCTTTTCTTTACTTCTAATGCTAGATTAATGTTGTTTGTGTGGTCTTTTCCTTCTGTGGATTTTACTGCCTGTTGAAAAGGGGTTCGTCTGAAGGCAGATTCGCTTCGCTTTGTGGCCCCGCATGGACTTCGCCTCAATAACTGAACTCACTGCCATCGGGCGCCACAGATACTGAACTTGTCCCAGACCCAGCATTTTGATAGCACGGAATGAGCTGTCTGGTGTTGGCTACACTAGATGGTAGTCGCGATTACAGTGCCTCCAATAATGAGGGAGCAATGTGGGCTTCGTGGGTCTAATATTGTGCAACCAGTATTACGTCTGTGGTAGGCATATGCGAGACATGGCCTTCTTCCCACCCTCATCTCCCCCCACCACAGTCACCGTGTCGTACCCTCTGCTCTTTTATGTAGGTCTAAGTGGTCATTGTCGGGACTCAGGCTTTCCGACTCAGGAAATGCATAGGGCACACGTGGTCGCTGGTCACAGTGAAGATGGCTCTTTGATCAGTGTCCGCGCCTCGCGATCAGAGAGAGCCGCTGATCGGAGGTCGGTTTCAGTGTAAAAACGGTTGGTGAACAGTAAAAGTGTCCGTAGATCGGAGGGGGTCGCTCATCGGAGAGACCGCAGAAGACAGGTTTTACTGTACTCTTATTTGCTTAGCTCCAGAAGAAAGGTAAATGTTTATAATTGGAGAATTATACTTCCTTGTATGAGGAGTTTGTGGGTATAAAGCACCCAGATACCTGCTATGTTTCAGCTTAAAAGTAATTAATGTTCATATTAATTTAAAAGAACATCAGCTTTTTGAAAAACAGCCCTTGAGCACAAGATATTTGTGACTCATTTGTTTTTTTTTGTTGTTGTTTTTTTTTGTATAATTTGGCATTATTAATATTTTGAATTATGGATTTTGCATTTCTTTTCAGACCCTTGAAGCTTGTGTCAAAAACTGTGGGAGGTATTTCCATCAGGAAATTGGAAAATTCCGTTTTCTGAATGAAATTATCAAAGTTGTCTCGCCCAAGGTAATGCTACGAATTTTGTAAATCTCACCACAAGATCAGGTAATAAAAGTCAGGAATTAACTTAATACGTATTGAAGTGTAATTATTATCTTACTGGTGCTTTTACCCATTGAATAACAGGTCAGAGGGGTTTGCAACAATAGGGAGACATTTTAGGAAAAGAAACATCACAGTGGTATCATAGATCTATTTTGTAGCCATCGTGCCATAAACTAATCATGTAAAGTATTGGGTGTAAATTATTTTGTGTCACTTCACTCTGTCATTTTCCTCATATTGTGTAAATGGTAAATATGTTAGTCTGCGTACCTGCCTGCACGCCCTGCATTTGGCCAGCCAGTGAGAGAACGTTGTCAATCTAATTGACGAGCAAGATGATTGGTATAAGTTAGGCCTACCCGCCGAATCACTCAGCCATGGTGTTCATTGTTCATATAATGGAGGAGTGATCATTTCAAATTTTTGATGCCTCCTTTGAAGTTTTATGCCTAAACCTTGATCCAGTCACTTGCCAAACATTGAAAAGGCATGGGCGTAATATTTGGCTTCTTCCCAGCATTTTTGATGTCGTAAATTTGAGCTTGTAATTTTTCTGTATAGATTTCAGTCATGTTTTCAATGTTAAGTACAGATGATCTAGCAATGCTGTCGTCAGCATAGCATCACAGTTTCTGCTACCAAGTCTAATTTCAGAAGAATCAGGTTGTTTCTGAAAATGCAAGCATTAAACTTTTGCTTATAGTGTCACAAATTATGCAAGAAGTGGAAAATATCTGAAAGCTAGTATTGCAATATTAACTCCAGTTGTTGACTATAGGATTATAATAATTTTTCAGTATTTAGGAAACAGAACTTCAGAAAAAGTGAAGAAAAGATGCATTGAGATCTTATATAGCTGGTACAAGGGACTGACTCACGAGCCAAAGATTGGTGAAGCCTACAAGATGCTCAAGGCACAAGGGATAATCAAGGAAGACCCAGTCTATATGGATAAGGTGCTTATGTAATTCATCGTATTTTTTTGTTCTGTTTGTCTTCACTTTGGAAGCTGCTGCCTGAAAATAGCAGACTACATTCATGTTAGCTCAGTGAATGCGTTAGTTTCGTCTCTACTGTAATAGATGCTGATTAAGTGCTATCTGCTTTATATAATGAACTTCAGAATTCTGTAGATTGGTATTTATGGTGGCTTTCTGCTTTTCAGACCTTCAGTCCTTTCCCACCTCCAAAACCCAGGAAAGCAGACTTTGAAGATGATGAAAAAGCAAAGGTGAGATATCCTGTTTCCATCTCTGTGATTTGTTTGCAGCCTTTTTCTTTCTTCACTTGTTCTTCATTTATGTGTGTGCTTCAAATGCATAATTGTTGCCAATATTGAAATTTTTCTTTTACCAGAGTTCCATTGTTCTTAGAAAGCATGGAAAATTGGTAAAAGCCCCATTTGTCTGGATTAATTGTGACAGAATGAACTAATTTTTTAATCAGTTCTGGAATTAGGCGAAAGAGGCTTTTGATTTTAAAGAGTCAGTATAAACCTGAGTTTAAGTGGCCAGACTGGTGAAAGTTGGCCTTAAATTTTAGGAATATTTGATTCAGGTGTCATATTCATAAGGCTTTTTTAATAGCCACCAAACCTCTTGAGCTATTTATTTTATGTCAGTTGGTACAACCTTTTGATTCTTTTTGTAAAGCATGTTTTGGTGATGGCAAATTCTTAGAAGTCCAGGGAAAGCTTACAGATATCCTGGAATATTCTGGATAATCCTTTTCAGATGTCTGGTAAATTCTTGGAAAAAATACTGATTATATTACATTGGAGCCTTGTTATTTATACAAGTTATAGATTAGAACAAATTAAATGAGTAGGTAAGTTAAGATTACTGCTCAGAAACTGAATGCTTTAAGATGAGTCATTTATTCTCATCTAACCATGTATTCGCACTGATGTATTATCTTAGTACTGAAATCTGTTTTAACCCTGATGCAATTTACAGACCTTGGAAAAATTGTTGAGAAGTAAGAACCCAGAAGATTTACAAGCAGCCAATAGACTGATCAAGAATATGGTGAAAGAGGTAAGACATGTTATCTGCATAAACCTGCCATGAGATTAGATTCTTCTGTATAGGGAAATAGTCTGTCTTGTTGAAACATTTTTTATGGCTGAAATCCAGTAAGTTGAATGGCACTTTGTCTTAGAGTTGGATGGAGTGTTACTTTGATAGTTAGCATATTTTTGACAATCATTGGTAAGGGCTGAATATCTTGCAAATGCTGTTTCATTTCAGTCTTTGTATTAATTGCAAGTACACTTTTGTAGTCTTATAATGTGTTGACAGTTGCAGCAAAAATAATTTTCATTCAATCCACAGGATATGGAGAAGACAGAAAAAAAGTCCAGGCGCATCAATGAACTTGAATCAGTCCGCAATCAAGTGAAACTTCTTACTGAAATGATTAACCAGTATTCATCAAGTACAACCTCCAAGGAAGAACTGGAGATGATGAAGGTCACTGTGAATACTGTAGTGTAGGGTTTATATAGTAACGTAAAGTAGTAATGCCTATTTGATAAATTCTGATCCTTCCAGAGAAGGGTACTCTTGGATGGCTCTGTGGCAGTACAGCTGCATGAGTGAGCTTTGCTTGGATAAAATCATCAGATTAAGTTGTATTACTGTTTTCATGGTAAAAACTATTTATCTCTAGGATTAGATTTTGTAGCATTGTGCACATTTAAAATTGTGGAGTTTGAGATGTTTGATTTATGATAATTATGAACTGTTCCTTAGAAATATACTGATGGACCTAGAGGTTTTTTGTTGTGTTTGTGACTTTTCTTTAAAAAGAGGCACAGTGATTTATATAATTTCAGCACAATGTTTTCTCTTAAACTTTAATAGGAGCTATTTGACAACTTAGAAAAGCAAAGACCCAGCCTGTTCAGACTTGCCAGTGACACAGATGAAAATGATAATGAAGGAATAAGTAAGTTTTTCCTGTTCATGTCCAATAATTTTCTTGATTTTGTACATGAATATCCATGGTAAGCAGTAAGCAGCCTGATATCAGCTTTTCAAATTATCATTAATGGTGCTTCACAACGCAGGCAGACATTACATACAGGATCATTAGGACAGTGCAGTAACCCAATAAAACATCAAAATCCAAATTTTACAGGTCAAGCAAAGCACTATCTCATTTTTGTAAAATTGCACTTGCCAAAGCAATTACAGTAAAACCTGTGATGTAGGGACATGCAAGGGAACTCAGAAAAGGGACAGGGAGGAGGTTTATAGGTGTTTTTGTGATTGGGGACTCCATGCATATCGAGACCAACACTGTCTCTTAAGTTATATACCTTAAAAGAGTATCACAAACCATCAGGCTCATATCATGTGGCAAATATGTTGGTACAAATACAAACTGCATATAAACAGTATAAAGAGCCAGACACCTGAAGATACTTTTTCGCCCTTTAAATTACAGCACCTTGGAAGCCATTTACAACTTTTATTTGGCCTTCAGCTTAATAATCGCTGTTTAGTAAATTTATCCCTCAGTGTTGGTAGAACAAATCAAAACAGCTCTTGGTAATAGAAATAAGAGTAATAAGCTTGCAACTGGGGTGTGTCTGTCTTCCTCACAAAAATCTGTAAGCTTATGCATGGTCATTGTAGAATAAAATCATCAGACGTGGGAGAAAGCCTTGCTCTGGTCATCAGGTCATATAATTATATCTTGCCTGTATATATTCCTTATATATCCCCTTCCCTTTTCATTGAGTACCCAATCACGGACAGTCACGCAACAATTACAGCACAGTCTGCTCATTACGAATTAAAAACTGGTCACTCTCTCCGCCTGGTTAGAGAATGATAATATGAGACACTCTTGCTTTCTGACCCGTGAAAAGAAGAGGGCGCATGTGGTCACTTGTCACAGTGAGAAATGTCTCTTTGATTGGTGTCCGCGGTTCGGGATCAGAGGGAGCCGTTGATCAGAGGTCAGTTTCAATGAGAAAAGGGTCGGTGAACAGGAAAAGACTACATAGAATTGAAGGGGTCACTCGTCAGAGGGGTCGTAGAGGACAGGTTTTACTGTATCTGGAAGCAAGCTTTACTGGTTAATGCAGTGTAATATATAATAGGTTCAGTCCGTTAAAGAAGTTCTCACTGAGCTACAGTGAAAAAATTGTTTTCATTAGTTTTTGTCATTGGTGTAAAATTCCAACATTAGCTCATGTGAAGAAAGAGCTTTTCATTAGTGGGGTTATGTGAAGTACCTGAACAAGTGCATGCAATATCCTGCTATGTGCTCCTATCAATGAATTATATAAAGAAATGTCTTGCAGGTTCCTGTTATACCCCAAAACTATTGAAGCTAGAGGTGTCAGGACTACAGTAGTGTGCATGATGTTATTGACAGTCCAAAGGTGTCAGAACTTGAATTTCAGTCACATTGGCATTTATTAGAGTAAGGCATCCAGACAATGATTTGCCTTAATCTTTTTGTGATGCAGGCTTGAAATGAAACCACAATATTGAGAGAAATAATTCACACTAAGAAATATACAAGTTTCATGCAATTATACAAGTCAGTCATGTACTCTCATTCTGAATGAGTTTTTGTTTGTTTGTTGTTTGATATGAGAGTGTGGTTGACTTCTGAATGAACTTCAGTCCAATTCTATAATTACATGATTTCAGATGACATTCTTCAAGCCAATGATTCTGTGACACGTGTCATGACTCTGTACAAGGAGAAGATTCAAGGGGAGAAACCAGCTGGAGATTACACACCTGGAAACAGAGGTGCATGAGTTTTTGGTGGTGTATGTTCTTGAGTTGTCTGACTTGTTTCACTTACAATGTATTTTGAATCTTGCTAGATATCCAGAGGTGCCTACCCTCTCGCAGTTTGAGGAAATTTCTCGCAGACTGGCATTTTTCCTGCATTCCTGCATGGTACTAACAATTCCTGCTAATGGCCCACCAAATAACAAACTGACACCATCAACCAGTATGCCCAGTATGATTAGCAAACTTTGCTCCATGCACTTTTCAAAAGTACAAAGCTGTTCCGAAAATCAAGCTTTATTAATATTAATCAGGGGAAGTCACTCTGAATTGTTTGGAAGTGACAAGATGTCTGCTGGCTCTGGTTCAGGTGTGTCCACCTAATGTGATAAATTTAAAATAGATCCATAGAGCTTTTATGTTAGCCTATTTTATCAAATTGAAATTGAAAAGTGTCAGTGATAAGAAGGTCGAAAGATGTAAGAAGAAAAATTTAACGTGGGGTCAGTTTAGCTAAAAATATAAAATAAGAGCTGACATCAGAACTTAGTTTCTGTTTCCAAGACCTGTGCAATGGACTGTTTGTCACAGTGTCAGCATTAAAAACTGTACAATATCAGGACATGGCATAAGGTTCAGTAGCTGAGCTTGTGATGGAGTAGTGAATTAAGAAAGCAGGCCTGAATTTAGTTATGATTTATTTCAGCTTCTTTTTAGAATGCCTGAATTGGGAGAAAGGAAAGCATTTCTCATTCTTTTATCATTCATTTATGTGATAAGAAGTGAAAGGTATGCTTGATAATTGTTTACTAGTTCGTGAAAATTCTCTCGTTGGTCCAGAAATTCCTTCATTTTAGAGGGAAAATTCTCCTCATTGACAAGCCCAGAGGTAGGCATCTCGGGACATCTAATCTGAACGCTTTGTCTTCTTTGATGCTTTGATTAATGTTCCACATGCTGTTGGAGTACAAAAAAGTATTCATAAGTGAAATTGGTCACACCTTATTCTGACTTACATCATCATACAGAAATAATTTTTTCTTGTATTTTTTGTGAGAACTTCCTGTAGATAATCATGGTTACTGGACTTCCTAAACTTTTCCGGCATTTTGCCAACTTTTGTATACACCAATTCCATAGTGATCCTTTCAGCCACTTTTGGCGTCTACACTGGCCAAGGCTTTGCTTCACACACATTTCATAGGTACAGAGTCAGTTTGTGTATGGATTTAACTGAAGAGAAAGTTACCCTTAATTGTTTTTGAAGTGAAAGTTGATTGCTGTTACAGATGTTAATCCCAATTTCGCTACTGATTTTCAAAGCTGCCAACCCTCAAAGCTGGATTTTCATATTTCAGACATCAGAATTTCAGATACTGGTATAAGTTTCATACTCACACTGTAGCAAAAATTTAATCTTGTAAACTGAAATGAAGCAGCCTGCTTATTTGGACGCTCAGTCATATTTTAATTTTTTTGGATAGCTGTTACCTCTATATATTATACAAAGAGGCTCAAGATTTACGGCAATGATTTTGTTTTCTCCCATTCATTTTGAAAAACCTGGAAACGTCATTCTGTTAGTGTTTTATCATTTGAATATGGACCTGGGCTAGATGACGTAAAAATTGCCCTTGTTTAGCTATATTCAACTATGCATTTGACTCAGACATTTACTTGAGATTTGAACCATTAACCTGGTGTACTCACAGCTGCTGTCTTTGACATAGAAAGCCACTCATCTATAAAGTAACAAAAGTTTCAAAAAAATCATTAAAGTAAAACAAAGCAAGGCTATGGTCAAACTGTAACCAGATTTCTTTTTTATCCACTTGTGTGCTCAGAATATGCAGACTTCTGTGGCCAGTTTATGTTTTGTAAACAGTGTTATTCTAGTGATGAGTTTGATTTGTGAGCAACCACATTGTTACCTGTGTTGCATCTCTAGCTAATTGAGATTTTGGACATACCTTGTTCACAATTTCATTGCAACCTAAAAACACAAATCAGCCTGCTGATATTTCAGATACCTCACTGTTAGACCTTGGACTGGAAGCAGGATCTCAAAGACCAGCAGCAAGTACTGAGACCGCAGTTTCATCTTCATCAGCTGCTCTTTTGGAAAATGATTTCAAATCTTTAGGTACTTTCACTATCATGTTGTCCTATTTATATTTCACTACTGAAAAAGCTAACACTCTTTCCTGAGCGTAGCTTCCAGAGTCATTTTAGAAAATTTTATGAAACCATTGGTGTGTACCAGAGGCAAGGGGAGTGTTAGATTACAAATTGACAAAAGTTAAGCAACCAGTCAGAGAATGTGTAAGTGACACTCATGTTCTGAAAAGAGCCTGTACTGAATCCTCACTATAGATATTGTCAATAAAACTTTGCAGTCCCATTGTCCTGCTTAGGGATCTGCATGTAATCATATTTACTGAGATTAGCATGTTTTGTTTTCTTTTCAGGACTAGGAGATATGAATGATCTTGGGAGTATTTTTAGTAGTGTTTCATCTCAGCAGCAGCAGCAGCAGGTAAGACAGGATGTCTACAGAATGCTACTGGAATGATCAAACTTTTAGTGAACATAGTTATTTGTAGCAGCAGTAAACTAACTGTGCCGCAGCAGCCTATTACAGTTGACTCCGCTTAATCGTCCTACACTTAATCACTTTTTCCGCTAAATCATCTCGTTTCCCGGGAACGGAATTTTTTTTATATAAAGTCACTGGATAATCGCCTCTCACTCCGGATAATCGACCAGTGCCCGTGAATTCAAAGATCAGCGGTTGAAGGATTACAGATGACAAACAAATATGTACACAAACGGTTTAACTGCGTGACGGATGACAGACTGGTTGACTGAGTGACAGCTGCCATGCTGAAGTAGGTATGATAAGACTTTCCTCCCCATCTCCCCCTCCCCTTGTCGCCTTTCGTCCCACTCTATGCATCACCGCCATCGCCTGTCCGATAATGCTAATGCACCGAAAGCCGTATGTCTCCTCCCCCCATGCCTTCCGTCTCTGCAAGGCGGAGAATGTAAACATCGTATTGCCAATGTCTGGTGGATTTCGGCAGGATCAAAAAACGTGTCATGTGGATAAACGGTCGATCCCGACCGTGCCATGCTACTCTTATTGTCTGTTGGGCTACTGCGAAGTGGCCAATGAGAAAGACCGCGGAGATCAAACATTTTGTGCGCTACAACACCGTCAAACTCGAGTCTGTCCTGAGTCTGGCGACGAGAAGACGTCAGTGCACGACATCAAACCACGACATCAAAGAAATTTAAACCCATAACCAAAAATATGGCCGAAATTACCTTCTCCGTTTAATCGCTTCTCCGCTTAATCGCCCACTTTTTCTGTGATCCCGAGAAAGGGCGATTAAGCGGAGTCGACTGTATATTTAATGAGTAAAATTTTGACACACCTGAGATTTCTGAATCTACCATAGCATGGATCTGTAGACATTGTTGACTAGTGGTAGCAGTCAGACAAAGAGAGACAGATTTATGCAAGAACTAAATGTGGCAACATCAGCATTACTGCATAGAGAAAATAAATTTGTTCTTCTGGCACAAGACACTGACAGTAAGCAAATTATTAAATTTAGAGTTTGTTGGAATCTTGGAACTACAGAGGGTTGATATGTTTTCATATTTTTAATACAGCCACCAGCTCTAACCAGTATGCCAAATCAGCCAATGATGCCAGGCCCCCTAATGGGCATGCAGGCATCCGTTCCACAACGCTTTCCCTTGCAGGGAGGATTTGTTGGGCTTTCCACAGCTCAGGCACAGGTGCCCTCCAGTGAGTTGATCTCCTTACCCTTTTATAGTTTCGATGCTAAATTATGTGATGCAGTCAGCTGGATTGATTTTCATGGTGATATCAGTTGCTACAAAATTAATTGAGTTTAAAACCAGTGGGTGCATTCAAGTGCATGATTTTCCCCCCAAGGGTTTTGGACATTTTGTGCAGAGTAGAAAACTCCAGCATAAAGAGCAACATAGATATTTTAATTTAAAAAAACAAAAAAACAAAATTAGAGACTCCCACAAAAGAGAGCACATAACCCTTACTTGCAGGAAGCTGAAGAAGGTCAGTCTTTACACAATGAGGTACTTTGAGGATATATGAAATGTTTTATGCAGTGACCTGCAAGACTGACCTTGCTTTAGTATCTTCAAGCAGATTATTATTGTGTTGTTATTATTGTTATATTCAGAGCCAAATTGTGTGTAGAGTCTTATGACATTCTTGTGTTTTCTTCTGCTAGCCATGCCCCCAGCCTACAATGCCATCTCTCATAATGTAAGGCCAGCAGCATCTCTAGCTTCTGGCAGCTCGGAGCCCTCAGCCAGTGTTTTTGGACCTATCACGGCCAAGAACACATCATCATCCAACTCCACAATGGCAGATCTAGACATCCTTGATAAATCTCTACAAGATTACAAACTCTCCAAGGAGACATTCCCAGTGAAAACGTAAAGTCAGAAATAATTGATTTAGAAATGTTGTTGTACAGGATGTTTCAGTACAGCTTAATGCTGTAAAGAATTTCACGGAGATTTAAGTTACTTTATATTAAAGAGAATTGAAAGGAATTTGTTTGGTACAGTAATGTGTCAGCTGTCTTCACACAACTTCCACTTCCATAGTCCTTAACCTGAACACCTTGTTTTAATGCTTATACCTTTAGACAAGCAGTATACTCTGGCTAAGGCTTATAACTGGCTTGAATGTGCAGGATGCTCTGATGCCCATGAGGAAATCCAGGCTCTGAGTCTCAGAGAAAAAAAGGCCTGGCCTCTATTCTTCAAAGATAAGAATTAAAAACCAAGACCAGTGTGCATTTTGAATGCATTAGAAAATTCTTGTAAGAGTTGGTCTAGCCAGTAATTTATGACTATTTATTACAACTGGAAAAGTGCAAGCTTTCTAAAAGTCTATTTCAAACAAAGAAAACCCACACTTATCCACCATGGCTGTTGGAAATCAGGGAGATAAAAAGATACAATCAAGCTTTCCCTCAGGTCTGTCTGAGTTGAGGCTTTTTACACTCACTATCATTTTGATAGGTTTTAAAACATATTCTGTTGTTTTAGGTTTGGGTGAATCTTGGCACTTTTTATACCAAATAGATTTCTTTTGAATGCAATTTATCCCCTTCAAAAAACTTTTTTTTTTACTTAATTTTTGGAATATCAAATTAAATTTTCACACAAATTACATAGAATCAAACTGGGTAGGCTCTTTTTTTTTTTTTCTTTCAAGAAACACCCTGAACTTCATACAATTTCTAATACCATATCAAATGCTGGTTTCATGAGCTTTGGTCACTTTCAGTACAATATGTGGTGAATTCTTTCCTCTACAACTTTGTGTTAAGGGTGTCTATGCACATAGTATGTTGCATGTATAAAGATGTCCAAACCAGCCAGTCTTGTATATTTAGATAGAAATGAGAAGTTTTCCACCATTGAGACAGTGCATCCTTGAGCTTAGAAAGCTGAATTCTTGGTGTCATTACTTTGCTGATCCCCTTGGGTGTAAAGAATCATCTTACCTGTTCAGTACTGTGGAAAGGGAGGGGTCTTTTCTTCAGTAATCATGTCAGTAATCTGTCAGGTCATTCTGGTAGCAGTGGTTACTTGTTTTGAGTAATTAACCATTATTCATTTTCAGCACATATAAGAGCGGACAGTAAGTTTTTATATTTCATTCTTCTCTCCTGCACTTATAGGAGGCACCGGTTTCTTTTTCCCTGTCTTTTAAATCAGTAAAGGGCATGCTTGAAAGCAAAAAGGGCATTCTCACTCAACTTCACTGGGGATCTTACATTTATGGAGATGCAAATTTGAAAGCCTATTTTCTTTGTTCTTTGATTCAATATGGTGATTTGGGCATGTTTTCTTTCTTTCTTATTCCAAGCAGCCTGTGTTACTTAGATATTTCTGTAGTTTAATATTCAGTGATCAGTAAATGGATAACCAAGCATATTGTAAAGACACAGATGATAGTTGTTCATCAAGATAATTCATTAACGGTTAAAAAAACAAATGCAGGAGCAGGAAAGTGTGATGTTTAAAATTTTCTTTAATTAAGACAAAATCAGTCACAGAAATTTATGTACAAACATCAACAATTGCCTTCATGTCTCGTAGTTTTAAATTAGAGAGGCTGCTCTCACAAGAGTAGCCTGAATTATATTTAAAAATTGTCAGCTGAATATTCAACAAATCCTAACATTTTGTGATTCACATTAAATTTTTCAGTCTTTCAGCCCATTTAACTTTCTCAATTACTTTCATGAAAGAAAGGACAGGAAACTGAGCAGATGTTGTCAGTTGTTTTTAATGTTATTTTACACTCTATCTTTTTGAAATACATTATAAGAGTATTGTATAGTTCATGAAAGGAGTATGTATTTATTGTTTTATTAAACATGATTTTTTTTGGAATTGATTTTCATAAGTGTATTACTATTATAAGAGCAGTTCAGACCAACAACACCAGCTTGTAGTAATGTTCCAGAAGGGCTATTCTCAAAATCATAAACTCTTTTTTTTTCAGATACTTAATGACATTCTGAAATAAATTTACACATGTACTTTCAAAGTAGCTCCTAAGAAACCAGCACCAATTTGTAGGAGTTGCTTCAGCAGTGCTGTGCTTGTGGACTTAGAACCAGAAGCCTTTGCCACATTTATTAAAAAAGTCTCTTCTCTGAATTTTATGTGGAGGTAGAGAAGGATTTACATAACATTATTCTCAACAAAGAAAGTTTAAAACTGATTCTCAGAATAATGCCTTGCATATCTTCAGTCATTGAGATATTTCAGCACTTTTAGCAGAAGTTGCAGTAACTTCTTATATATCAACATTATTTCTGTTGACATGAATCAAAGTGTGAATGCCATTCAGTTCTGTTGTGAAGTGCTTCACGAAATTAAAATAGTCCAGTAATTCTTGGCATGGAGCAGTATCAGTCTCACTTAGGCTCAAAGAACATTATACATGGAAGAACGTGTGGGGAAGGATTGTAATACTTTTATTTATATTTAATCAGTTTGATTAACTTATTTGTTTTCGTGTTAATCAAAATGATGACTCACTGTCAAAGGATGTTGCACAGAATTAGCACCAAACACAGTTGATTCTATTAGAATGATGCTGCATTTTCTGGCAGGAAGCAGTAATTAAGCTCCTGTGTAGTCTATGTAATATTTGTTAGGGATCTGAGTTAAAGGAGGAATATTGAAAATTGATAAGCGATGCTATGTGTCTTGAGATTCTTTTCTCGTTAGATTATTTTCTACAGACATTTATGTTCTCTACGTATTTTGCCATTGGTTGTACTGTTTGGAAATTTTCAAAAGTGTGAATAACAGTGATTGGTGAATTAAGGGAATAGTGCACTCTTGAAAAGTTAAATGTTGCTTTTGGAAGCAATAGCATACATCTACATGTGAAGATTTGTGACAGGAATATCCAAGATATCACAGTTATTAAGTAGTGGGCACGGTGCTAATCCTTCATAAAGTTACATGGGGTAATCATCCTGGCTGGCAAAACCCCAAACTAGGTGTGTCAGCTACAGATAATAGATTGCTATGGCAAACAAATGGTATTTTGAGTGCTCGTTCATAGGTCAGGCTTGATAACTATATATCTAGGAAAATTAAGCATAGGTTTAATGTCAGTGTGATATAATTTTTTTCTTCTTTTTAACAATTTTGTGGTATATCTTGAGGCAGGAGTCAGTGTGATGCATTTATGATAACTTGCATGTGAAAGAATGCACTTTGCTTGTATCAGGCAATAAAGACTTGTTCAGGATATCTATGAGAACATAATATTTAAATCTGGGTTGTTTGGATAGTCACTATTGTTATAAATATGCAGTTGACAGCATAGATGACATTATAATGGTTCAGAAGATAATGGCACCAAGGCTGTAATCATAATAAACTTATTTTATGTACAGCAAAAAAGCAGTATTACCATTATGTTGTTGGTAGGATGGGTAGAAAGAAATGATACTCTGTTGAATTCCAGCAGATGACAAATTTTGCCCATTTTCCTGTTACATGCCATTATACTGTTTGAGTCACTGCATCACGATGCAGTAAAGGCAGTACCGGTGATAACATTCCTGTGTATGTCCATTGAAAATAAGATCTCAGCACCCTGCATTATTTTTGGCTTATAAATAATACCACAAAAATACTTTCTTCACTCTCAGACCTCCTGTCAAACTGCCTATGAACCAGCTGGCAGCAAACAAGGCTGCAGCAGCAGCAGCGTCTTCATCACCAATCACAGTTGCCACAGCTGCTCCTGCCAGTCAGCCACTCAGTCACGCTGGGTTAGAGCAAGGATCTCTGCTCCAGCCACAGCTAGCTGGACCGGGGGCAGCAGCTCAGGCCAAGTCCAGTGATAATGACTTCTCCCCTATGGTCAGTGCTGCCCCAGAACCTGTGCCTGAACTGCTGCCACTGACCGATGTGTTTGTACCTCTAGAAAAGATACAGCCAGGTAGGAGTCCAGTTGTCTAGTATTTTGTGTTGAGGATTCCAGTATAGGTCCACAGTATCAGTGTAGGAACTCAGTTTCAAGTAACTTCTGATCATTTGCTCTAGCATTTACTGTTATTAACTTTCACCAGTTCACACAATGGGATTTCGTATTTATAAATATGGACATATTTATCATGAAAATAAAGTTAGGACAATTACTATAATCAGTTTTTTTTTTCTTCTTTGTGGTTGTTAGGCATTGTGAAGTTTCATCATTGTTTCTATAAATAGTAACAGAAACTAAGTCACAATTCAACTATGGCATCTGACAGAAAGTTAAAACATTAATTTTCAGAAAGCCTATTCAACTTTCTTTTCAAAATCGTATAACAGTGTTTGTTTTAGTCTTGTAGTTTTAGAGAAATTGTTAAAATATTGGAAGACGCTAAAAATTCTATCGAAAGTCCTAAATTCCCATGAACTGGTAAGAGGTCACAGTTTATATTCTGTTATAGAGAAAGAGGTCCTTTAGTGCCTCAGTGTACACCTCTAGAGCTTACCTCTAGAGCTTCCAAGCTTCTTCTGGCTGCATGTCTGTGATAGGCACTAGACATAATGGTATTAAACAACCAAGCATTGTGCGCAGATGAGGACGTAAGACATGTATTTTTTGCAGTGATTTGATACACAGGAGAGTTTGAATTTCCTATGTGTTTTTCTGATAAAGAAAGATGATTTCTTCCTGACACCATGATTTAATTTAGATTTGTTGACAGAATAAAATATGGATCTTTTTTCCAAGACCATGACCTATACCATTTCAACTCACTTGTCCTCCTCAAAAATTTGAAATTCATGTTGCTTAGAAGTAATGTCAAGTTGCACCCCTGGTGCAATATAAGTCTATCACTGATAAAGATTTGAACTTTAGGGTAATGCCCACATAGAGTCGTCTTGGTAATGCTGTTTTACTCTTGTTTTTCCAATTAACTTCAGATCTGACAAAGAAGGTTTGCATTTGAAAGCAAGGAGCCATTGAATCTCTAATAACTTCCATAATCCCATTCTAATTGTGATACCAGACAATCACCTTCAGAATGTAGAAGCTTTTGAGCAGATGTTTCTTTCTTTATCTGAAAGTGGGAAAATGTATGAAAGATAATCGGAGGACATTGAGTCAGTGTCTGCAGAGTTTCTGCTATGCTGATTTTTTTTTTTAATATTTAAATTTTAAATTTCATTTTTTTACTACTAGTTTATGATTTGATTGCTGTATGTCTGCTTATCAATTTTTTCACAGCTCCCAATATTCCATCAGTCCTAGCATATGAAAAGAACAATCTTAAAGTAATGGTTCATTTTGCCAAGGACAGGCCAAGACCTGATGTAGTCACCATGGTTGTTTCTACAATGTCCACAAACACAAGCCCTATTACTGGTTTTGTCTTTCAAGCTGCTGTGCCCAAGGTGAGGAAGATTGGTCATGAATACTGAGATTACTGATTTTTCTTCCTCTCATTAAGATGATTAGTCCAGGGATGCCAATGCCTGACCAAAAAAAATCCTGAAAATTGCTCGAGCGCCCGGCGTTGCGACATTGTCGATGGAAACCAACCCAACTGTTGTGCTTTTAATTCTGAATCATTTTCCACAATTATAAGGCATTAAAGTAAACATTAAAACCAAATAAAGGTTAAAGAAAAGTCAATTTTAGAATTGTGTCCACATAACTTAAGGCCAAAAGTTCTTCTGCACAGATAAAGTGTAGAAAATAATATATCTACACACAGCAAGGAATAGCCATATCAGGGGTGAGTGGGAACTGCAAACTGTCACTTAGGATAAAAATCTAATTTTTCCTTTCATAATTTCACTTCTGAATACATCACCGTGAAATTTAAACAAACAAGGTGCACGTTATTTTCCTTTAACCATCTCTTTACCCATAACTTACATTTGTCATCTCTTATTTGGTCCTGATAAAATATGCACAAATGAGTAGTGCTTTGACACAATAAAGCTGCTGAAAGCTTGGCTGCATTCTCTTTCTCTTTAATGTCCTTGAAACTCGCCGGAATCCTACTGTTAGTAGTGTTAGTGTTACGATGTGACCATTCCTTGCAACTTGAAGCGTGGAGGGCTTACTTGGTGCCTTCTTTCCCGGTGTGCCGTAGTTTATTACTGCACAGTGTGCACCACACGTATCCATCTTCTTTCAGCTTACGGATGTAATCAGATTTATAATAATAAATATAATTTATTGAAAACAATGGATTCCTAGTAGGACTAGTCTATTCATTTTACATCACTGTCCTTTCTTTCTTGATTGATGACCGAGCGCACTGTTTACACTTTCCGCGAGTTCTAGTGCTAAATATAGCACCGGTATCCCTCTGACCTCGTTAGTGGCATGTGCGCACGCATTCTGGAAGTTTGTAAAATATCTAACTTCCGGTTTTCGTGCGACTCGTCCTTCGCGTATTTCATTTTCATGAAAGTTGTCCGGATAACGCTGGATTTTTTTTCTCCGCTGCTCAAAACGCCAAAATATCCGGATTTTCTTTCCCGCCGCTAAAAACGTCGAAAAATCCGGAAATCCGGATTTATCCGGAAAATTGGCATCCCTGTTAGTCATCTGAACCTAATTGAACCTGTAATTTAACTGTCCTGATCTATGAATGAAAATGTTGAATTTCAAATTTATGCTTTGATACCCTGCAGCCTATTTTGCACAGTTGGATGTTGCTTTCTTGTACTGTGCTTACTGATATTCCATATCTTCTTGAATAAGCCTGTGATCCTGGACCAGATCTCACTCAAACAGTACATTGTCCAATTTTTTTATTTGAGATCAGTAATTGATGCCACAAACCTGCAAAACCATGTTTATTGATTAATGCTACCAACTTGCATATTCATGATCATCACTTGAATGACAACAGCTGAGCGTCAGTAAACCCGTATGGATCGAGGGGTTGTTCTTTCATTGAGTTTAAGACAGCAACCCTATTACAACAAAATATGAGAACAAGTGTAACTGATACTAAGGGCTTTTTTAGTGACATTTTTTCTATCATATTAACTAAGGCCTATTTGACAGTCAGTGACCCTGGATAAAGAAAACTGCAGAGTATTGGATTTGATTATACTTTTGTGGAATTCTTTTGTCAACAACAAGAATGTCACATAAAAGATTCTTGATGTTAATGGGACATTTCAGGTCCATGGATCATTTTAGCTGTGGGAAGCAGGGAAGTTTAAGTCCTCACTTTGTCAAACAGAAATCCTGGTCCTGTGACTCAACTAAACAAGGTCCAAATGCATGGTACTATAGTTACAGGGAAATACATCCAGTTTATTGGTGTGTCAGCCCTAAGCCATCTCTGATCAGATATTTTGTCTAGTACACAATCTATAAAGATCTGTGATGCAAGCAAAAATTCATTTGAAATTAGCCCTCCTGACATGCAGAGGTGAAATTCTATATTTGTTTCTCTTGGGTTTCTAAGGTGTTTCCAGATTCCAAGGATTAGATCCAATTTGACAGCTTAGAAATCTCATTGCACACCTTACAGTTTGCTGCTTTAAGGAGGTATTCTTAGCAAATTTCATGACCGGCAAAATTTCAGGATTCCTTGGGGTCATAGATGCATGGTTCTTATACTGACACAACAAAGAGTTTGTCTGATCTGTCTTAAGCATTGTAGATTTTTGTAGATTTATGTCCCACAATCATCCTCATATGCTCATCAGATCATGAAGGTGAAATTACAGCCCCCATCTGCCTCAGATTTCCCAGCATATAACCCTATTCTGCCACCTGCAGCAATCACACAGGTCATGCTAGTGGCAAATCCTAGAAAGGTTAGTACAGTTTATTTCTCATAGCAAAAGATTTTGAATGTTTCATCCTGGCAGATATTGATCAGCAATAAAAAGAGGAGTGCCGATTTTTTTTTTTTTTAATAAAAGACAGATCTGGGGCATTTTATGAAATTTGTTACCAAGCAACTTTCTTATTAATCAGAGACCAGTATGTTGAGCATGGTGTCCAAATATATTGCCATTTGTTACTGCCATCCCTGAATAAATGCAATGAGGTCAGCCTAAAAAAATGACACAATAAATTTTGCATTAATCAAGGCCCATGGGGCTTAATATTGTGTACAGTATATGTAATCAGACTCAAAGGCTATGCTTTTTAGAGAGAGAGAGGGGGGAGCCTCTCCTTATAATCAGTGCATACAGGGTTTGTTGCTTGCATTTCTTCAGGTTAGGATCTGTTTGTGCAGTTGTGTGTTCTGAAATGCACAGATCAGTACACAGTCTAAATACAGTGAAACTCGGATATAATGAGGTCGTCGGGACCGACCGTAGGTGCTCGTTAGAACCGATGGCTTGTTACACACATGGTCCACTGAAAATTATGTAAAAACTGTCAGTAGTGTCAGGGAGACCCATTATTATTATACTAGATCTAACATGGCTAGACTGCTCGCTGCAGGTAGAGCGGAAGCGCCTTGTCTACCCAGGGGTCACCCAGGTAAACATGCCAGCATGCCACAAACCTGGGGGCCCCGCGGCGTGGCCAGATACCGCCATGTTTTAGTAGTGGCAGGAGAAAGTGTGCTTGTTGCGATGCCGTTTTCACGACAGATTTCTGCCTTGCTCTTCTGCTTTCTCTCAACTTCTTCGATTATTTTTAGTTTTGTTTCGAAGGACAGACATTTTCTCTTCCTCGATTCCATCATTGACAGGCGTAAACAAAGCAATGCAAATGTTGAGAGTCAAGAAACGAATGACTGACGGATCGTAATCACCGTTTCTGCGATTGTTATGATATTAATTGAAATCAAAATTGCCTAGCGCAATGATTGGTCTAAACAACAGGCTTGGCCAATCATTAGCCGAACACATCAATCCCATCTTCCTCCCGTCGCATGGTCACATCTCCACCGCATTCTTCCTTACCCCGCTTCTTGGCCTACTGCGCAATTAGTTTGTACCGGTAATCCTACCGGTAAATTACATAAGCGAGACTTGCCTATTGTTGGCAATTGTTACGTAGCCTAAACGTTCGAGTTCCTCGCCGCTGAAAGTTTTATTGCGGACGAAAGGGTTGCAAGGGCTTAATTGCAGGTCGATACCTCGTTAGGGCCGGGTTTAACGGATTTTGTGCTCGTTATATGAAAGGCAAGTTTACTATTACAAAGAAGGGAAAAAAAAGGGGATTTTCATTTTGCTCGGTACATGCGAGAACTCGTTTTATCTGTGCTCGTTATATTCGAGTTTCACTGTATTATTATGTGAAGCATTTCTTGGAAACTGAATAATTATAAGAAACAAATATTGTTTGAATTAGGTTGAATATAATTTTTTGAAAGTTTTTGTGTTGATTTTAACTGTATTTCATACATACATTCAGGTTTGTTTGTTGCAGTCTGCTTATTTCTCATATATTAGAAATTTATGATTTAAATAGAAACATACGAAAGCAAATAGAACACACTTAAAAAGTTCCTTGCCTTTTGACATAATGACACTGATGTAGGCATCAAAACTGTGCCTAACCTTTTGTTACTGTAATTACCAAGGTGAACTAGGGCAAAAATTAGCTGTAGTGAGTAATACTGGTACTTTCCAGTATTGAAAGAATTAGGAAAAGTACATGCAGCTGAGACTTATTAAGATCGTGACATTTTTATTTTTATTCAGATAGGTGGGGTTGTTTGTCATTGAAATAATCTGAACTAGAGCAAATGCAACTAAACAATTGCTCATGTAACATTTGTGTTTTACTTCTTTTCAGGAGAAGGTCAGATTAAAGTACAAATTGTCATACACCCTCAATGGAGAACTTGTGTCAGATGTTGGTGATATAGAAGGCATTCCAGTGCAATGATGAGGCTGATTCATCACGTCATTTTTATGTATTTATGTGTGTAACAGATTTATAGCTATTCATAGTTGCTTCTATCTTAATTTGAAGTTATGAAGGAACTTTCAAGGGATGATGGTATCATACTGTGAGCCTGAAGAGGAAAATAAGAATAAGAAATAAATATGGCTTAGCTGTGGCTGCCCAGTTACATGACATTCTGTATTTGGGTGATAATTTTTTTTTGTTTCCCTTCATCTGAAATAATTATCAGCTTCCCAAAATTCTAGCTCTTTTCAGTGGGCATGCCATTTGTAGTTTGTGGCCACACCTGTCACACCTGTTAGTCTCATTTTGTAAAGGAGATATATAATATGTCGTGCACCCAGATAAAAAGAGATTATTGTCACTAACCTAGGAAAGGAGACATCAGGCTCCGGAAAAGAATAGGGCAATCCAGCATCAAATGCTTGTTTCTTGCAGGAATTAGGAGTTATTTCTATACACAAAAAAGGATTTTATGAGCAGTTGGTCAGTAATTGTGGATAAATTTTGAGTTTTGTGGGGCTTATTGGATGAACAAAAAATTGTTTTTCAATAATGATTGTTCTCAGAATATTTACCATTGCTTGGGGTCACATTTTTAAGCTTCAATTTTATCTCAGGCAACTATATTATACTAGATCAAAAAATTTTTCCCCAATGAAAGTACATACATTTGGCTTCATGTCATGCCAGCAACTTGATTTAGTCTAAAAGCGACTTGAGCAGGGATGCCACATGTGTTTTGTGAAGTCATTGGAACTTTCAGCAGTTCCGTATATCTGGTCCAGCTTCAGGGATGCTAATGCCAGACCCAAAAAAAATTCTGAAAATTGCATGAGCGCGCAGCATATCAATGTTTTTAACAGAAGCCAACCCAACTGTTTAGCTTTTAATTCTAAATCATTTTCCAAAATTATAAGGCACTAAAAGAAGTATAATAGAAAGTCAACTTTAAAATTATATCTTGGCTGCATTCTCTTCCTCTTTATGTCCTTGAAACTCACAGGAATGGTACTGTTTCGATATGACAATTCCTTGAAGCATGGAGTTTGGCTGCCTTCTTTCCTGGCATGCCATAGTTTACTCTGTCATTGCACAGGATGCACCCCACGTATCCATTGTCTTTCAGCTTATGGATGTAATCAGAATAAAAATCAACACTGTCATTTCTTTCTTCGAGCCATTGCCACTTAAACTTGTTTTTCATGGATCAGTCCAGCACATTCCTTGATTTCCAATTGACAGACTTCAATTCATCCATTTCCATATCCTGTTCGCATGTCCCACAATCTATAATTTATAGAAAATGATGGATTCAGAGTAGGATAGTTCTTTCTTTATCACGGACTTCTTCCATGAATGATGACTGAGGGCCCTGATTACACTTTGTAATTTCAACCTTTACAACATTATTCTCTCCGCAAGTTAGAGTGCTAAATATAGCACCGGTATTCCTCTGACCTCATTGGTGGCACAACTGGGCACAAAATTTGGATACACCTCCCTGTTCAGTAGAGTTTGAGACAGACTGGTACCGTGCATGTGCATGCACACTCAGGAAGTTTGAAAAATAATCTAACCTCCGGTTTCCAAACAATTCATCCTTCACTTATTTCATTTTCATGAATCTTATCTGTATAACACCGGATTAAGTCTCTGTCGCTCAAACTGTCATAAAAAAATCTGGATTTTCTTCCCCGCTGCTGAAAATGCCAAAACATCAGGAAATCCGGATTTATCTGGAAAATTGGCATCCCTGCAGCTTACACTGTGCAGCATTTTACATAACACAAGTTAATTCTTAAGTAATAAACTTTATATTATATAACTGTTCTAATTAGTTTTCTCAATCCAGGAGGTGAATTTTCAAAAAAAATCAAAAACAATAAACAAAATGAATTGAACCTTCGTTTTTAGATTTTGATTTTTCTGCGCAAGCTGTTCTTCAGATTGGTGTCGAGCAACAGTTGCTGAAAGACACCCAATGTTCTGTGATAAAGAGAATTCTCTGAACAATGTCATCCCTGATTAAGTCTCAAACTCAAATTGAATGGCTGCAAGATATATACTCCAGGTACACTAAATATCATACTGAACAATTGTGGCAATATTTGATGATGGTTTCACCCCACGTTGTTGATCTGCATTTTGAGTGTTTGAATGTACACAGTGGCTGGAATGAGAGAAGTATAGTGAATGTTTGCTGGAAGATTTCAGTTTAAGAAGGGCAGTAGTGAGATGGAGACAAACAGTGCTAGTTTAAATTCTTCAGAACTCCAATATACTTCTTTACAAAATGTTGTTTCCTGTACAAGAGCATTAATTAATTTCCTTCACCACTTTTTCAGTTCTGTTTCCCAATGTAATGTAACAGTATACTCACCTTTTCCTTTTGTTCATCAATCATCTGTGCTAAGAAAGAAGGTCAAGTTCTGTATAATCCACAGTATATGTGTGGAAGCTATAACAAGTTGGATGATTTTATATATCATGATATTATCTAACTGTAAAGGTACATGTAGATAGAGATGAATTACATGCGGTATGTTATTAACATCATGTTTGAGTTCTCAAGATGTTTCCATTTTCACATTTTACGACTTTCAGAGTCAAAGTGTTTTGTGTCACTCAGATATCACTCACTGCTTCATGAAATGAATTTTATGACCAGAGTTCATTTCAGGCAAAAGCAGTGTGTTATGTATATCTCAGTATATATCACATATTACATATATACATACAAGCACTTTGCATTATTAAACTGCAGATGATATGGGTATCTCCAATATGGGCTAACACTTTCTGAAAGGCAGGAGTTGTTGCTAAATTAGCAAAAGACAAATGCATGATGAGGACATCAGCATTATTATTATGAGAGTTGATAGGAACCATGTCCAGTCTTTGTCTAGCAAGCTTGTTCAGTAAAGTAATCAGGGAGGCTAGACAGTTGTATTAAGTGTATTGTCACACCATATTGTTTACTGCTTGAGAGGACAAAATTTTCACCAGTGGTTGCTGAGAGTCTCCATCATGTGTCAGTAAAATATTTTTCCGTTTTTGACATATGCAAAAGTTTTTTATAACTGCATGTAATAACAAACTGAAAATGTAAAGTGTTAACATAAGAGAATAATGATCAGTTCTGCAACAGATTTCACAGGTACAAACATATTTTGCAGTTCTTATTCGGCATACGCCAAACAAGTTGGCACAAAAAGTTATACAAGAGTTGTTTTTTTGGCCTGTGTAGGTGATGTCATGATAACAAGCCTTTAAAAAGCTAGAACTTCTGATTTTATTCTTGCCAAAGAAATATGCATTAACACCAAGTGAAAGTCCATTCTTTTAGGTTTGTAAAAGATGTACAGTAAATTATCTATATCAGAAGAGTGCCTTGTGTTTTTAGATACACTTCTAGATTGCTCAGACTTGCATCTGATGGTATAGGGTAAACTTCATCTGACTGCTCTAGGTTTTATCAAACTGCCCAGCCTTACCTCTTTGCTTCTACTGCTTTATGAGGTTTTATGTCTGTTTAGTAAATCCTGTTGAAATAGAGAGATAGATGATAGAGCTGGTAGCTTTTAAATTGGGGCCATCATTGAAAAAGCCCAGGTTGGCTAATTTTGACATCAGTTTTGACTGGCCCAATAATTTTCACTTTTTCATAAATCCACTTCCGGTTATATGGGTACCTGGCTAAAAGCTATAAATTTTGTGTTTAAATTCTAGTGATCAGCTCATAAGAAATGGCAGTGACAGCTTATGCTCGCCAGGGAGACTGAAATCTGGCACTTTTATGAAACTGAAGTTTCAAGAGGAGTATTTTAGACGTACAGTTTTTCATTTGGGTCTGGGGACACTAGAATCAAATGCTAAATTTACCATTTGGACTGAGTCAGGTATTGACAGTTGTCTTTTCCTTGAAAAATGTATAATATATATATATGTAAGCAAGTTTAATTGCTGCATGGTGTAAGTGCTGTGATCCACCAACTGTAATTGAGAAGTATGTGCTTTGATCTACATAGCACTGAAGACCTTATTGTATGACTGGGATGGGAAGGAAGCAGCTTTATCAGCAGCTCATGTGTCCTTTTAGTGAGTTTAGTCTGTACACATGTATTTCTTCATTTAATCAAGAATATAGAAATTGACTGATACTTAATGGTAATAGGAGGTCATCTATGAGCATTGACAAATGACTCCATATAACACTCACATGGTAGGCGGATGGTTCTAACAAGGTGTGGCGAGAGGAAATAAAAAAGAAGTCTCAGTTTCGTTGTCAAACAAAACGACCTTTTACTTAGCAAAAACACAGAGCACACACCCCAAAACCAAGCATCAAACCAACCGATCTGCGGTGCAGTGTCAGTGCGTTCACCAACTTGGTGCGAAATAATGTACAGGTTCGGGGTGCAGCAATGCGTGACTGCCACATAGGCATGAAGTGTCATGTCTGAGTGATATAATGTGCAATAAAAACTTAAAATGCAAATGTATTTACAACGCATTTGTACCCCTTTGGTCATAGTGAGATTCTCTTAATCTGCCCTCATTTTTATAGTCTTGTACTTAGATATTGTGGGGTTGAAATGATGAGTGTGCACTCACTACTCACATTCACAATAGCATACAGCTGTCAGATGGAGAGTCTTAACATGCTTGTGCTAAAGAGATACCCATCATACTAATCATAGTTATGGAATACACGCTCCTGTCTGTGACCACACTGAGGACTAAGTCCCAGTTGCTGAGGTATGAAAGAATTACCTCAAGCTTTACTCAGTCTCACAGAATATTCATGGTCACTAAAGCTAGCTCCAACATCTTGGTTACATGTATAATATCTCAATATGACGCAGAAAACTTAAAGCAACACCTAAAGGGCTTAGTTTTTTGTAGAGCAGGTGCATGAGTTTGTAAGATTACTTGTTGAGATGAATGCTTAAAATTCAAATGTAGTGTCAGCAGGAAAATTATTTAGATTACATTCTCTAAACTATGAATTTTTGCACCTATCCAGGTTCTCAGTTCATGTATGTAAGTGTATGTAACTATAGCATTTTTATTTCACTTCATTAATTTGTTGAGATCTTCAGTGTCATGGTTACCTTGACACATTTTATTGTTCTGCATCATACTTGCAGCACTGTATGTAGGGCTGAACTCATACTCTTATGTCATTGTGAGTAATATGATTCCTAATAATGTGATGACAGACTTTTTTTTTTTTTAACACTGGAATTTCATTTTTGTTCATTGTGTTGATTTATTGAAACTTACTATGTGATGAATTTTTTGGTAGTCTTTGCAACTGCGGGCCTCTTCTCATGAATACTAATGAGTGGACAACTGACATGCAGCAGGATTATATTATAATGCAGAAGAAAGACCTATGAGGATGGAAATTTTGACACCTTGTAATTGTTAAATTTCTCCATGAGGGTGTCTTTGAAGTCAAGTGTATTGTTAGTTCTCTGATCAGATCAGTCATTCATTTCCTGTGAGTGACCATTCTGATATCATATTAAAATAATATTGATTATAATTTTCCATTTTTCTTTGTTGGCATCACATTGTCTTGCTTCATTGTACTGGTGATAAATGGGACATTTATGTTACTTTGTATGTCTGGCATAATGCCAGTTGCAACCACAATAGTGATTATTGGAGGAGGATTGGAATTTGCCTGAGCCATTTCTGAGAATCTCAACCAGCGATACATCAAAAATGCATTGTTTGGCTTATTAAAAAGCAGAAATGATTAATTGACATCATACATACCATATGCTGCACAGATGCTCTCCAGTGCAGCAACAACCAATAGCTGTTATTGTAGAGAAAACTGGTAGAGGAGAAAATGAAGTATGGATCCAGACATTCCAGTGATGTATATTAATAGAGGGTTGCATTTTGCACATGACATTCACTGCATTACATTGTTGTTGCTCTGGGAACTCAAGCCACGTTCACAGGCAATATATCAGGACACAAACGTGTAGAGCTTAGTGTAGCTTTAGGGGCAGGCTTAAGGGACAAAAAGCAAGCTTTGGACAGTCCCTAGGCATGCATCATTGTCTAGGAATTCTCTCATGTGTGCTTCCTCTTGTGTAATCCTGCTCCTAACAAAGCTCTAGGCAGGAATGTCTTATAGCATTGCAAATGAAGAAAGTCAAATATACACAGTGCCTGCGTCAGGCAGTTCAGGTATGTTTAAAGTTAAGATTTAGGCTTATTAAAGGAAGTATCATGGGACGTTCCCAGGGACCAGTGTTGATGGCTAGGGACAGGAGTGGAATCCTGAGTTTGGGGAATTTCATAAAGTCAAGCAGCTGACACATGCTCATTAACTGCAGAATGCTTGTGCAAATGCAACACTCTATTCTAAAAAACTTGGGTCACACTTACTCATTCTTGTAACAACTCCTGGCCATACTGACTTTCCATCATGCAGACTGCTGTTCCTGCTCTTACAAAGAAGGTAAACATACCACTATGCCTTTCACTGTGCAAGCAAATGTAATGAAATTCCATTACTGTATTTCCATTTAATAGGTCTGTATTCTATGCATTCTGTTTCATTCTGTGCTTGGTGCTTCTGAGTGTTCTTTTTAAATTCCTTGATGGGTCTTTAAAGATTGCTTGTCCATAGCTGTAAACATTGAAAGGCCTCTCCCAAACTCTAGAAGCTGACATTCAAGAGAGCGCATACTTTAGTTTCACAGAGTAAGCAGACTCAGATCATTTATGTCCTTGCAGTAGCAGAATTGCCATTTTTAATCAGTTGTTACGGCTTTTGAGACCCATGATATCAGTTTGTTTTGAGGTAATTATTTTTGTCCTTTCAAGACACTTCTGTTGAATCTTGGATTGTTTTTCAGTTGTGATTTAATATTTACATGTATTTGTGTAAATGCTGCATTTTTATGATTTAATAATATCAAGCCAGGATTCTGAAAGTTGGAAGTACAGTGGAACCCGCTTAAGCGGGACGGCTCCGTTCCCGACGAATCGTCTCCCTTAAGCGGGCGTCCCGCTTAGGTGGACTATCCATTATAAAGTGATTACTTAGCTAGTTTGTGCGTTTCTTTCAAGTTAAGGGATATCATTACTTGTTGATAGTGAGGTGTGACAACGGAGTCAGATTTAAATTGTATCTGTACTGTTTAAAATATACTTATTGCAGTCTGACTGCATTTTCAGTAGACTTGCAAAGCATATTATTGGTCATTCTTTGCGGGGAACGGAATTTTTGGTTGGCTTCAAAGAAGCACCTAAGCCTTCTCACCACTCTCCTTTGAAAATTAAAAAAAAAATTTCTTTTAAAGACCGGGACATGTCTACATAGAGGGAAAGAAATAATACATGTTAAAATAAAACTGGAGAGAATATGAAAGGTCTAACATCTCTGAAGTCGAGATGTTCGCCGTCCCCCATTCAAGTGATCAAAAATAATTTGGGATCAAATTTACATGATCGTAAACACCAGCAAAGATAAGCGTCACACTTCTCGCTCCACATCTGGCCAGAGCGCGACGCGAGCGGCATGTGTAGAAAAGCCTTTACGCAACACGAATGATGGTCATGCCTTTGTCAACGACACCCTGGCTGAGTGTTGTGCAATAGCGCAGGTAAAGCTCGTAAGTGTCGATCACTGCTTAAGCTGAAGAAAGAATAAAGTGTGGCTGACAAGGGGCGGGACTTACTTAATCTTGATTCGTTAATGCTTGCGCGGGTTAAATGACCAGCGGCTAGGATGTCCGCTCTGATTTGTCCATGCGTGCGGAGAAGGGTCAACTGCCCGACAGAAGGCTATGGGGAGGTAGTGCCAATCACTTCTCACGTAACGTAAAAGGGGGGTTATCAGGGCCGTCGGTACAAGCTTCTTTGGAGGTCTCAGGTTTTCAGCTGATGGGCAAAGGTAAACAAGCACTAAGACACAGTACGATAGTGACAATTTGCAGCATTCCTGTCAAAAACAGCGTGTATATTACGGAAATCTGGCTTCAAGTCGTCTCGCTTAAGCGGGTTGCCGTCCCGCTCACATGTATAGATTTAAATAGCAAAAATTCCGTTCCCCAGGCATTCGTCTCACTTAAGCGGGCATCCCGCTCACGCGTGTCCTGCTTAAGCGGGTTCCACTGTATCACCGGTTCCTTCTCACACACAAAATCTGACTGCTTTGTTTCATAAAGAAAAATAAAAGCAAAGCGTTTCCATTTTATAATTTTTATCTTCTTCTTTAACAGTTAGTTAAACAGAGGGACATGAATGTGTAACAGCATGGGAGAGAAATCACAGATACATCTGAACAGAGGTTACAACGTTTGCTCATGACCACAGAAGTTACATTTTTACAACTATGGTGCAAAATTATTATACATGTACTGTCTTCTGACACAAGCCACCTTGAGGTTTCCAGCAACTGGGCCATGAGTAACGTGTCTCTAAATACATGCATGGCCAAGAGTGCTGTACTGTCATTTTAGTACTGTAACTGTTTAACAAACTCTATAACATAAATGTTCTGACATTGATTTTGAATTACATTTATTTCAATGCTTAGGGCCATCAGAACCAGGCACTTGCAAATTTCAGTGTCATCAAATTAGTGCGGAATATTAGCTTTTGTGAAGTTATTTTTTTTTAAACACCTCAAAGAGAAGTAGTGCCATAGGTCTTTGCAGCCCATTGTCTCTGAAGAAAGCTTTTCTATCAGAGGGTCCACTTGCATAATCTTTTACACAATACCCTTAATGCCAGACTCATAGAACTCAACAGTAAGTGAAAGTTTCTGGGTTTTGCTGGGCCAATGCCTCTTTTTAGAAAGTTGGATCAGCTCAATCTTTTCACAGCTCAGATCGCAAAGTTCAACCTCAGGATTTAGCTTTTTTCAGCTGAAGTTTTTTTGACTCCTATAACATATAGTGGATAAAAGGAGCAAGCCTCAAGCTGAGACTGTACAAGCCTAATGTTCATGTCACTTTTATCTCAACTCCGTTCCCCCCCAATCCACTTGTTTCATATCATATGATAGGTGTCACAATCATGATCCAACATAAAACTTAATGTAGCAAGAAATGTTTTGGTTGTTTTTTTCTCTGCCTCCGAGAACCTGTTTATGAACAACAAAATTGTGACAGATACCCGAGCAAACAGTAAAGACACTTCCAGCACACTCCTTCTTGTATGATGCAACCTGTTTATAAAAAAGCTGGATCAATAAACTATCACTGTATCAGCTGGCACAATCAACTGTAACTCAGGCCAGATAAATAACTTATATGGATCAGAAGGATCCATCCTATGGCTCGCCTTTTGAGTCAAACTGCCCGGCCTTACTTCTTTGCTTCTATTGCTCTGTGAGTTTTTCTGTCAGTTAAATCAATCCTAACAGTCTTTCTAAACATATTTCTGATTTACACAAGAAGTGAACTGAGCAAAGTTGGTCCAAAGAAAGCTTAACAGATACTGATTTATCAAGCAGTTCAATCTTATTGTTATCAACCTTTCTCGAAACTAACTATATGATGTGCATATACAGTATAATGCAACTTCTGTGGTTGTCTGCCTGGCTCCATTACTCTACAGCATTATCCTTTAAAATGTGATTACTACTGGCATAAACTTACAGAGAACCCAGCTTCTTTTCCCCATTCCTGGAGAAGTAATTACTGTTATAAGAAATAATGCCCACATTTCAGCACATGTTGAGCAATGACAATAGGGATAAATGTATTAAAATTTATTACTGACAATAAAACTCTTAAATGTTTTTACCCTGGCAGGAGTTTAAGACTTAAATGACAACCAAAGCAGTATCCTTGCTACAGCTAAAACATGTATTTACACCAATTTTTTGTGCTGTATTGGTTATTACTAACTACCTTTTCATCACACAAAAAAAAAGCCATTTCAGTTACAACCGCAAACTCTCTCATACATATACATTTTTACATTAGCACATTATCCCATGAAATTCATAAATGCATCTCCTCTAAAAGCGGCAATTAAAGCATATAATTATGTTCCTGCCAATGCCACAATCATAATCCTGCACAAAACTAAATTTTAGTGAAAATATACTTTGCTGGTAAATTACCCATGTGTGTGCTCCTTGCGTGGGCACATTTTGGTTCAAACATTTCCCTTGACAATATCTGCAGTCACCAAGAAATATAAAATAAGCACATGGAAATAGCATTATATGCAGATGTGACATTTGGATGAAACAAGAAGACTGCCTTTTGCAGTGCCTCTGAAATGAAATTTGTGCACTCTCAAGACAATCAACTTAATATCTGTTTTTCATTACTCAATTGCGGAACAGAAATGTAAGTTTACATACATCTTTTCACTCTTTTTTTCATCTGAAATTTGGTTAAGTACAAATTTTAAAAACACCAACCTAGTCTACTTGTAACTGGTCACTTTCATGTGATTTTCATGAATTATGCTCACACATACTGTCTTGCCTTCCGCCAATCAGTCCCCATCGATTGAACTTGGGTAGCTTTCAGTGATCATATGTATTTCTATCTGAAAATTATTCAGATTTTGTAACTGGGGTAATCAAGATTGCGTAAAAATAACATGGCAACCTCTGTTTGTAATTGAGAGACTTAAAGACTAAACCTGTAATGGTGATGGCACTAATGAATGAAGGGGAGGAACTTGATTCAAACCGCCTTTAGGAACCATAAATTATTTAGAGGGATATAAACACATATCAGTGTGACTAAACAAAGATGGCTGTCGACTGGAAATAGGTGCTCTGTGCTTCTTTTAGTTAATTATGTCTTTCTGATAACTTTGTTGATAAATGGGTTATAAAGTAGTGGCTTTCTCTATTTCTTTATCATTCATGGATCCTCAACAATAAGTGCACATCATGTTGTAAAGCATACTTATTATTCAGATTTGATGGCAAAATTTGGAGACTTTTGAGTGTGAGATGCAAATATTTATAGTTTACTTCTGAAGCAAATTCTTATTAAGCCACATCTATGTGTCAGCATAA
Organism: Ellobium chinense; assembly: GCA_033807755.1. Taxonomy (NCBI): domain Eukaryota; kingdom Metazoa; phylum Mollusca; class Gastropoda; order Ellobiida; family Ellobiidae; genus Ellobium; species Ellobium chinense. The sequence goes on from JAWQUT010000455.1 coordinate 227,487, forward strand.
TAAACTTGGAACAACTGATAGCAATTCTGAAGAGTGAAATATTTCCTTGGGATTTTTTACACCTTTATGTAATCATGAGATATTGCCATACAGAATTTCCCTTAGTGGCTGAATGTTTCCAATAAATGTGATTTGATATTCCCCTACTTCCAATAATCCATGGTCTCCTTTTAAATATGCCTTCCCTTTGTAGATTACTGTGAATTACTGTGTGTGCGTTGCCCTTTTCTAAGTTAGTACATATTGCAGGCACAATTGTGCGCCAAAGTGCTAAACGTACACTGTTTTTGCTCTTGTGGCTGTGTCGCGAATTATACTCATTACTTCATCACCAGATTTCAAACATGTATCGAAGACGTATTACTTTATTAATGCATCAAATTACAGAACAATATTCAATATTTGTGTCTCTAGGAAAAATTAGGCAGATCTGTGGGAATGGCTGTCTCTTAAAGTGAGAATTAAACTTACAGAGATAAAATGTTTCTGTGATGTAATTTTGTTACATTTACATTATTGTCTTAGATGAATGAGTGAAATCTGAAGATCACATAACAACTGTATTTTGAGATAACAATTTCCTAAGATTACCACCTACAACTGAAAAAAAAAACAACACTTTCAATTTGGTGTGCAATTCTGCATGCAAAATTACTGTATTAGAAAAGGGCAGTGCGCATCAGGACAATTTACACAGGAGAGTCCATGCCTCCCCTTAATATCATCACCAGGGGTAATGAACATGAACATCCTGAAAGTAGCATTACTCAATCATTCCAGATATACTCCATACATATTAATTGCAAACATAATTATGAAATATACCTGCTTACAAGCTAATGAGCTCATGAAAAAAATGATGTACCAAAGGGGTTAACCTATTTCTACAAGACCCACTGTGACAGTTGTTTGATCAGTCTCATGGATTGAGAAAATATGACTGTCTCATTATTTTCATTAAAAAAATTTGTAGGTGTTCGCAAAGCATGCTTTCCACTTCAAACAAAAAAAAAAACTGATTTGAGAGAAGCACCTATATCAATTTTATCACAGGGAATTGTATTTTAATAAAATACAGGAGTGTTTTATTTTAGCTAATCTACTGAGACTCTGTGACTTCACCATACACGATGGAGCAGCACAATATTGAAACTGTTACTGTGATTGTTCATGCCATTTTAAACATAAGATGCCCTACTCTATGTACATTAAACTAAGTTCTGACTAGCACCAAGGCTTTTGAGCCTTCATTCTGGGTACATACCTTGAAACTTTTTTAACACCACCACACTTTATCAACACAATTTTACATCCTACACAAACAATCATGTTTCTCTTTTCTTTCTAACAAATTCTTTTCAACTGGCTTACTCAGATTCAAAACCATTTCCTTTTCCCAGCACTCTTAAAATGGAATATTACTGCATCAGTTTAAAATAGCTGTGTGGGTCTTCTGGTAAAGTAATAAAGTTACTGCACCACTCAAGATGATAGGCAGCCTCCTTCTGTAGTCATGTGACAATGACAGATCTGTAAGTCACAACTTCAGAATGGAACATTCACCAGGCCATGTGTGAGCGGGTCAAAATGACCAATGAGAATATGACAAAAGCAAGAAAATGTAAAGCAAATATACTACGATTCATTTCCCCTGAACTATGTCCAATACCTTCTGCAGCAGAACTGAGTGCCCATTCTCCCCATTCACTTCCTGTTTCACAATAACATTCATAGTCCCTGGACTGCCTTCGCTAAGGCTGGTTTCACTATCAGCATTTGAAGAATCCAGCTCACCATTTCCATTGTCACTATGAACTTCCTGCTTAAGATCTAAACCTTCAATTGATGTGCAGCCATCATTACTTTCTATAACACTCTGCTCAACTCCATTATCGGAGGAAGAAGTTATACTCAACTCTCCATTATCTGTGGAGGTCAAAGTTGAGTCATTGTCAATATCAAGTGCAGAAGAATCGAGAATCTTTCCATCCCTGATGACACACTGTTTCAGTGGGCTGATGTCATTGTCTGATTTTGTTGGTGATGTGCTTTCTACTTCATCAACTGTCTGAATCAGCTGCAGGTGGGAAAATCCACCATCTGAGCTATTCAAATAAATTTCCCCACCATGAATCACAATATGTCCATCAGGTGCAACTATCATTTCTCCATTCTGAGTCAAGACTAACTGGCCATCAGGGGTGATGACCACTTCCTCTGTCTGACCGTCCTCAGAGAGAACTACCTCTTGAGTGGTGACAACCTCTTCTTCGGTCACTTCTTGGTTCTGTCCCACCACCAAGTCCTCTGTGAAGACAATCTCATCCTGAACCTGCTGATAAAGGAGTGGCAAAAGAAAAATCAAGATTAATACAACAGGTAAGACTTTCTAGGATTACTCAATGTTTTGCCACTATATTTGACAATAACCGCCCGTGTGTTGCCATGATCTGCATTCTTGTTACTGAGTCTTGGCTGCCCCTTCCATACATAAGCCATTCAAACTGTTCGTCCTCATACTTGTTATGGGGCAGAAATAATGAACATAAAGCATCAACCTGTTCTCTTAAGATTTTGTTCATTCTATTTTAAAGAGCCTTGAATATGATTTATTCTATATATAATATAGCTAATTAAAAGTTTGTCATTCTAAAATTATTTGGCTGAATGCAATTTTTAAAAATAAGTCATATCAAGAAAGTTATCAAAGTTACACATGACATAATAGTGTACTGATTCATGCAGCTGCCACTGATGAAAAGAAAAGCCTCTCAGGGAAAGGACATCAAGGAAAAAGAGTATATATTTCATTATGCTGTACAACAAACCATGTTTAACCAGCTTTTTGGAATGGCTCACTTGCTTTTTCACAGATTTGTAAGATTACTCACACATTTTATCAACAAGCCGTTGATAATATAATACAAACAACTGAGTGCCAAGATACCTATAATCTATTCAATATTTTGTGTGAGTAGACTACACTATTTTCATGTGGTTAACACTTCTGCATTGAATTCAGATTTCCTACAATTTCATTTAGATTACTCTTCCATATAATTTTACCTTTGCTGCTTGTTCCCCTCAGTGCTGGAAGTTTTGTTTGGACTTTCTATTCTATGTGTCTTGAACTCCCACCTACTTCTGTAGCTCATGCTTTAGACACTGAGTGAAACTGGCACCCACTTGAGTCAGTCAAAAGGAGCAGTATGATTTTCTTACTCAGTACAGACATTATTTCATTGATCTTGTGTAACCTTTTCATCTCCATATCAATACCCCTGACAATTCACAATGGCTTTCAAAGATCATGGTCTAAGAATGCTGAGGGCAATAAAATTAAAAAGAATACCTAATACGTGATGCAACAGGAATAATCATCAGCCCAAATACAATTTTTTGTCCATTGTGAATGCATGTTAGATTTTCCAATTCCATTGTCTTGCTCAGTTAATTAATGTGCTTATATGATACCAATTTGACTTTTATTTAAAAGTTTAATTATGGAAATAGTTTGGTTTATTTTCACTACATCACATTAAATACCAAAATAAATGATCTTGATATCAAATTTATCAGCATCTGATGGATCCTACAAAAATAAAACTTTTGCAAAAAATAAATTGTGCTATGATCACATTCATTATGGTGTAACAGCATACTAATTCTTCAGATACCTTCAAGAATGTAGCACAGGTCTATCAGTGAAGTGGAGAACAGCAAATGTGCATAATTACCTAAAGCTGGGCTAAAACTGGCCAATGACCATAGAAGACAGAACCCTAATAGCTATGCTCCATAATTTTCATAGAAATTTGTTTATAAAAGCTTAACTGCCAATGACAAATGTTGCTATTGCTGTGTGTGTCCAGTTTCTCATGAGCTTTTTTTTTAATTTCCATCTTTCCAGGTTAATTTGTATGATAGGATGCATTACTGCCTGTAAGGAGGGGGGCAGGTCCTGAAAATGATGTTTTGGGGTGAACAGGCTTTTGCTATTTTTAGGTACTTTGACATGTCTAGAATCCAGACAAAGTGTTGTTCACTGCAGAAAAATCCATTTTTTGTTTAAAAAAATCCATCTGAAGATGGTGACTCAAGCTTTCTTTTGTTACACTTTAAACTTTTAAAGGCCGATTTCTCAAAACTATATTTTTTATAACAAATTTCCTATTTCCATCATTATTTCTGGACCAATCTACGTAATTTTTTGTAACAACTCCAAATGTGTACATAAATAGAAATAGAGAGATATTTGGGTTATTTTTTCAAATTTTCTAAACTTTCTGGTGTTTTGTAAACAAATTGTGAAAATTAGACTAGTCTAGTTATTAGTGGAATCCCAGTTTTGAAGCTGTGTAAAATAAAATTTTATCAGGACATCCAAAAAAGCTCTCTTTTAGTGTTGAGAGAGTATCTGTGGACATGTCTGTGTAAAATTTTGAATGGATAGCTTTTCATCTTACGGATGAGATAGTTATAGAAAATGACATATTTTCATGTAAAAATTCAAGATGGCGGTCATTTTCCTAGCAACCAAGGAATAAACATGATATTTTTTCACTATTTTATACTAATTCAAATATGCTGAATCAAACAAGATAACAAAATTTCAAAAAAAATATGGGAACTGGAAAATCGCCCTCAGGACCCCCACCTCCTTTATAATATGCTAATTAAATATAATGTCATCACTGTTCAGTATGACTGGCAATAAACCATATTGTCATAAACTACCTATGATTTTGTATTAGCTGATGACTCCTACCAGTGATTTCAATTATAAAATGATTTTCTAAGTTTCTCACCAAGTCTCCAGTTCATCTATTTGGCAGTTTTCAAGCTCACTGATATTAACAGAATATTCTTATAGATATACAGCTCAAAGTCTGGTCCAAAGTAAGTTTTCTAATCTAGATTCTATAAATTAATGACATAAAAAGATTCTATAGATTAAGCTACAATCCCTGCTTAAAGTAGGACACGCACATCAAAAATAATTGTCCGTTTTTCAATACTTTTTCTCTCTGAAAATTATCTATGGTGCCCACCGAGTCAATTTAGCGAAGAAAGAGCATCGTTCTATTACCGTGCGCGTATGTAATATGACGCAATAAGGAGAGCTAGAGTTACCGGGTTTGGCCCTCGCGTCTAGAATTATTCCCCTTCCCCGATCAGCAGAAGCCTGTGGCAAAAACGCTGACGTCACTTATGTTCCAACAGGTACAGACGCCTCTACCTGACAATGTATTATTCAGCTTTTAATTAAGGTTCTGGTATTCCAAATTCAAACGTAAAGTTTGATAGTGTAAACCAGAAAAAGTGTTCTGCATTTTTTTTGCCTCAGCATGATTTTATTTGGCATATCTACTGTTCACAGAGGAATTAAAATATTCATACCAACATGCTATCTCCCGTCCGCAGAGCACTGGCTAGACAGCTTGGCCATGTGGCGAGAACGTATTTGACGTAAGCTTATGGCCGCCACGCGCGCAGTGGTTGTAACAATTCGGACTTTGGATAATGTAACCCTGTGGGTTGTCTGGGGCCAGCAGAGGTTTTATATCATTATGACAGACACTTAAAAGACTGTTTTATTGGAACAGTAGGGTATCGTATGATTTAATACGGTCTGTAGGACGGTTCAGTCTTCCTTTAACAAAACACCAAATGTCAGTCCTTCTTGATTTCAGGTCTACTGTACTGTGTTTTGGCATGAGGGCAATTAATACAAAACAATATTAAACATATGGAAAGACAGAGAGAATATATTGTATGCATACCTCAGGGCTGTCAGCTTTCATTATTTCTCCTTTGTATGAATTCTCTTCTCGTGAGTCCATCTCCTCTCCACCACTTTCATCAGAAGAGATGTCAGGATAAACTCCAGCCTTCTTGAAGGAATGCATGAGTGCATATCTTGTAACAACTTTGAAATAGGCTTGGCATGCCAGCTCACCAATGTTGTTTCTGCTGACAGAGAGTCCAGAGGATGTTTTCAGATATCTTCTGCAGAGGCTTTCATACTTCTTCTGCAATGCCTCTGCACATTCAACCTCCAGAGGCTGAAGAAGGTGTGTTGTATGAGCAGGTATAAAGGAGAATATGACATTATTTGATCTGCCCCACTCACTCATACCAACAAACATGTGGGTCTTTAGGCCATCCATTAACACAAGAATAGGCTCACTGTCATAGCGCTGGGCTTGAGGAAGGAAGTGTTCATTCAGATATCTTCGGAAGATTTGTGGAGAGCACTTCCCTGTCTCCGACACAGATGCATTCACATTACTTGGGACTCCCCTCATCATTTCTGGGCGCAACTTGCTTGCTTGAAAAACAAAGAAAGGAGCAATCACACGGCCAGAGACACTTCCACAAGCTATTAAAGTGGTATTGGTGACATTCTCTGTCTTAAACTGATGACTGCTTTTACCTGACACTGATGGGCCTATGCCATGATCAGTTGTCAGATTAATCTCCATAATGTTGAATATGCGATCACTCTTCTCTAACAACTTGTACCTATCAATTATTTTCTTAATCTCATCAAAGTAAGTTCTCACTGTGTGCTCTGCATCAGCCTTGTTTTTGAATTTGCAACTAAGCTCCCGAATGCTGGGCCATCTGTTTATAAAACTGTCCACCCACTTGGTGGTGAGCCCATTTGCTCGGGGGTTGCGTTTGCCCTTTTCCACAGCCTGATCAGTGGCAATTTCTGCCAGCTCGAGACGAGTGTAACGATAACCATATCGAGCCATAGTATGTAGAAAATGAGCAATCTCCTGTTCTTCATCTTTGGCCATTAACAAGGGTGGCCCAGGTCTAGTTGTGTCAATACTAATCCTGCCATCAACCCTGTCCCTAAGTGTTGTAAGAGGAACTCCATACTGTTTGGCAGCTGCATTCACAGATATACTGCTGTCTTTTACAGCCTTGTATGCAGCTTGCAATGCTTCTTTACTGTAAAGCTTTCTTTTCTTGATAATTCGGGCAGGTGGGCTTGAAGACAATTTCCCTCTTTTGCCTGCAGAAGGAAGAGCCACAGCCAGTTTCTTGTCAGACTTCTTTGATTTTGAAGACTTCTTGGATTTCTGCGATAAAAAACAAAAAAAAAGTTTTGAATGATTATGTTAAAGCAACCAGGTTATTTGAACTGAGCAAAAATTATAAAAGAAATAAATGGCTAAAATTAACTTTAGTTCATCTGAGAGTTATTAACAGATACTCCATCTATAAGAGTCAAAATTAAAAAAAGGCAACAAACACTGTCTTTTGAAGCTTAACAAAAACCATACAGAGAAAATAATGTATTCAGACAACAAGAGACAGTGGAAGGTCATAAGTCAAATCCACCTAATTTGATTTAAGATTAATGGATTTTCTCTCAACCTGATAGTGATAGGAAATGAAGTGATGTTTTTTTTTCCCTTCTTTGTGCACATAGAATCATTCTTGTTATTCTATGTCAGCATCATGAGTTTTCTTTAATTCAATGATTATCATGCACTCAGTGACAAGCAATGTGTGGATTCCTACATTAATGTACATGATGTATTCACATTAGTATAGCCAGTAGAGTATGTAATAGTATGTGCTGCTGTTTTTTTTTGTTTTTTTGCTTTCTCTAATGGCTTTCTAGGCCTACGAGGATTATGTGCTACAGGAAAACATGTGCTTGAGAAAAATGAAAACCTGGAAGGCCATTCATCAATTATTGCTTGCAGGCTGTAAATAGAACAAGCAAAGCTAATTTTATCATGTTAGCAGAATAAAGGCAAGGAAAAACTGCTAGTGACTACAAATAGGAATATACTGCAACAACGTAACCAATGGATTTCTACTGAGGAGGTGGTATCGGGCCTGAAGACATTGATGTCAGCGCTGATGACAAGAAATACTGAAAGCATGCATCAAACAATCATGTGATATTTTGGGAATTAAAACAGAGAGAAGAAAAAAGCCAATAAGCCACCCATGCAATTTTATACTTGAAAGGTTTGCTCTTTTCTATTTGACTGAACTCATCCAGACATACTCAAGGTTAGTTCTGCTCACATTTGGCAGCTCAGGATAGCAAGAGAGAGGGAGAAAGAGCTTACCCCAGAGTAACTCCAGAGTCAGATGACAAGGTAATTTGTTTTGAAAAAGTGGCCTTTTTCAGGGCTCACAAAATAATAAAAAAGGGTAAGACAAGGCTGGAAGGTAGTGATATTATTCAAATTTTCCTCTGTGATGGAGATAGTCTAACCATGAATTAAACCATACTTTCATTGTAAACATTATAAATTGATTTCTAATAAGTCAAAACCCCGGTGATAATGTCAATGCAATCAATTTAAGCGGATTCAACTGTAGAATGCTGTATCAAGCTCAACTGTAGCAAGAAATATCAAAAAATTTATTCAAATTTACCTGTGAAAATTGGAGTATGGATGAAATCACTGAATCTGCTTCATTCTTACTTCCTTCTTCAAGCTTTCAAAGCTTCATCAGTATTATTTCCACCGCTCAACCTCAAATAATTTCCATTACTTAAAAGGCTTTTTAAGGTTATTCCTATTTGTCTTTGAGAGGCAAGATAAACCCAAACACTCAGGGCCAGGGTATCCTTTAGGGAATGACTGCTGAACAGCGCTGATCTATATGGTCTTTTTCTTCTCACGGTGCCGTAATGTTACACAAGACTGCATTTTTGTGATGGATGGAGTGCTTTTCTGAGCTTGGCTTTTGGTGAATCTTTCTGGCAATTTGTTCATGACAAAGTAAGGAAAAAAAAGTATATTTTTCCATTTTTATTCAAAATCTAGTCTAGTTAAAATTAAAAATAGCCCTGTCAAGTACTATTAATCTAGCCTACTCTAACGACAGCACTGATACCATGACTTGTCTATGATTAAATGAACTGTATCACTGATGCCGATGGTGTCATTATAGATAGCCATTAATCTTACTTTGAATTACAATATGTGTTTGTAACATGTTTCCAAATTTTCTTTATAATGAATGTACAGTCTGCTAGTGACTGCTAGGTTGGTCACTAAAACCTGTCACTGCTAAAATAGGTATCAGAAAATTAATTATTAAAAGTATTTAGCCAGAGACCTCTATCATTTTCAGGAGTCATTCCCCAGCCCAGAGGGGTGAATTTCTGGACGTTTTGCAGTCTTGCCAGTCTTGGTGGAAATTAAATGATGTCCATATTGCTAAAATGGTGACCTAGTCTATTTTGAAAACAAAAGCAGAAAATATCAGAGAAATGGTCTCTGTCTCACCATGCAAATGCAGTCTCATTAGATTCTACTCAGAAATACACGTTGTCATTATTTAGGTGTTTTCACCTCTGTTGGAAACCAGCCTCTCCAGAATTCGACATCATTCATCTAATTCAGCAGATCTAGTCTAGCTTCACATTATCAAACTTTTCTAAATCTTCCTTGCAGCAATTTAGCAAGTAACGTTTGCACTTGAATTCAATGTGACAAACTGTATGAAAACTGCTTTGGTACTGGTAAAACTTGACCTCTTATTACATCTATATTTACTACCAGTATGGTTTGTTTACATATTATCGATAATTGGCGTGTTTATCTTAGTTAAATTAGAGACGCACTTGACTCCGAAAGCGATCACTTGGCACATATTGTTCTCGACAAAAACACCTGATGTGTTGCTAACTTTGAAGTAATAATATAGTGCTTCAATATTACCTTTTTGGATCTCATTTTGAAGACTGTGGAGTCCAATTCCTCACTTTAAAGTGGAAAGATTCGGAAATGTATCAGCAATCAAGATGGGGTCAGTCCTTCTCTACTTACTAGAGTTGTTTAAAATTTTGGATCCGGTTTCTTTAAATTTTGATACGTGGAACTTTAGCGAAAAGTGAATCAAGAAGTTCGCTTTTATGATCTTGTACACCTTCTCACTGTGATCGTCTTCAGACATTTGACTAATTTGAAACTGACATGGCTCTGCCAGTTGTTGTAAGTATTCCTAATAGTACTAATAAAATAAAATCTATGGTCAAGAAACGATTGCTCTTAGATAAAGATAATGACCGGGGCCCGGGGGGATCATATTCATGTCTAGTCTAGTCTATCAGTATCTTAATCTACTCTTAACCTTTGCTATCCGCGATTTGATACTGAAGAGTCGTGTCTTTTTTAACAACGCTGATGTGCAGATTAAGAGATTAAGTGTAAGAGATTAAGACCAGAGATTATTGATAACAGCAAGATATCTAGCCTACTTTCTCTCTTTCTTTGTCACTTCTTCTTAGTTCTCTCTCTCATCTGCCCGAGTATAGTACAGTCGACTCTGCTTAATCGCCCTCCGCTTAATCGCCCTTTCCACTTAATCGCCTCGTTTCCCAGGGAACCAAATTTTTTCTTTATAAAAGTCACTGGATAATTGCCTCTCACTCCGGATAATCGACCACTCTTCAGCGCCCATGAATTCAAAGATCAGTGGTTGAAGGGTTACAGTTGACAAACAAATAATGTACACAAACTGTTTAACTGCACGACGGATGGCAGACAGGTTGACTGAGTGACAGCTGCTACCCCGAAATAGGGTGTGATAAGCCTTTCCTCCACATCTCCCCCTCCCTTTGTACCCCTTCGTCCCATGATACGCATCACCGCCTTCGCCCGTCCGATAATGCTAATCCGCAGAAAGCCGTATAGTCTCCTCCCCCCTACGCCTTGATTGCGACTATCTGGTGGATTTTGGTCAGATCAGAGAACGTGTCATGTGGATGAACGGTCTGTCCCGACCATGCCATCCTACTCCTTATTGTCTGCTGGACTACTGCAAGGTGGCCAATGAGAGACACCGTGGCGATCAAACATTTTGTGCGCTACAACACCGTCAAACTCAAGGTTGTCCTGAGTCTGGCGACGAGAAGGTGTCAGTTCACAATATCAAACCACGACATCAAAGAAATTTAACCTCATTACCAAAAATATGGCCGAAATTACCTTCTCCGCTTAATCGCTTTTTCGCTTAATCGCCCACTTTTTCTGTGATCCCGAGGATGGGCGATTGAGCGGAGTCGACTGTAATTCATTTACTCCATGGCATAATTAATTCCAGGTTTTATTCTTTATGCTGTCTTGCGAAATATTTCTAGTGACTGGTTATTATTGTTGATAAATGGACATACTTTACTTGATTTCGAGTTAATAAAAACTGGCAGAATAAAATATATGAAAATCTGTTATCCAGATCATCTGACACATGAAAATCTGTTAGCCAGATCATCTGACACCATAATCAGTTAATAGACCGCGGCACAAAATGCTACTTAGAAAGATGTCATGATCGATTATGCACAGGCTAAGTCATGAGTAAACGCTAGGTTTACATGGGAGGTTAGGAAATACTATTCAAACAAACTAAGGAATAAAATGCTGTGAAGTTGGTGTCCTTGTGGTATAGTGGTAGTACTGTGGTAGCACATTCAGCTTGCAAGCTGAGAGGCCCTGGGTTCAGTCGGTGGTAAGGACAGGAAATTTTCTAGTTTAAAATTTTTCGGCTTCTTTTCAAAACTGATCCTCAAGTATTAGGTTTTTGGGCTTGCTTCCCAAAAGTGATCACTATCTATTACAGAGATTCTGTAAAGTCCTTAGTCAAGTTAGTGGCACACTTTCCGAATGATATCAGTTCAGGCTTCCAATCCTGCCCCTTAATGAAAACGAATAGATATAATAGTATATGCCTTATTACCTAGTTACATAGAGTGAAACTGAAAGGAACAGAAATATAAAGAAATAAACTTTGCTCCCACAAACCTGGGTAAGCTAGAAGTCAGTAATAGTTGAATAATGAAAGTGGAAGACTAACATTACACTGAAATGTGTGTTTATGAAAGATGATTGATAAGGTTGGTGAGTCAATAATCAGTAAATCAAAGCCAAAAGAGTGAATGTGTGTTCAGAATTATTTTTAACAGTTGTGGGGCTATTTCAGTTTTACTCAGATAAGCTCTGCTCATTTCGCCCATTAATTAAATTCATTTAATAATAATATGGATGTCTTTGCTCTCCTACTTGTATTTTCTGAAAGTATGTTAATTATTTTTTTGAAACAACTCTGGTCCTGACTGTTTTTTGCTGTTCAGAGCACCTGGTTGAGCTGAATACAGGTTTCTTTCAGACAAATTATTTCCAGGAAAGAGTGCAGTTTTCTTTAAATGGAAAGAGGTACTTTATTTTGCAAGTTTAATTCTGCATAGACACATCATTGTTAGTAAGATGCATTTTCCTAATAAAGACATGAAAAGCTTGATTTTATTAATGTATTTTCTGTTTTACTTAATTTTTCAGTCTGTTATTCTGCCAGTCCACAACGCAGCTGAATGGTTGACTGATTGCTTGATGTCTCTTCTTCATCAAAGCTACGAGGGCCCATTAGAGCTTAGCATATATGATGATGCGAGCACAGTATGTAGTCAAACTGCTGTCATTAAGATGTTTTTAACAATGGTAATACAGCTCACTGACTAACATCTTGGTGATGTTACTGTATAGATTGTAATCCTGATTGGAGCAATATGCAGTTTTTATTCTGTGCATCTGACAATTACACAAAACATGCTCACATGGGTCAAAGGCTAAAAATGGCAGTGGTTGTGTCTTTCCACATATTTGGGAGAGTTTTGGCAAGGAAGAAGACTCTGAGTTCATGAAGTTCCTGCCCTAAGCATCCAAGGGTGATTAGTTGCAATTGCATGTCCCGAGACAGTTTACCCTGATGATGTGTTTCGTCAGAACATTTTTTCGGGGCCACTTCAACTACACAAATAAGATAAGATAAATGTTATCGATCCTCCACAGGAAGTTTAGGTCAGACAAGAGTGACTCAAATAAACCAAAAGCTGGAACATGAGGAGAATACATTATCAAAAATATGAATCAAATGCATTTAGATAAAACATGATTTTGACCCCATGAGGCTGGATTCTCAGTAGACTGTAAAGTTTCATATTGATGCTCTGCCGGATTCCAGGTAAACCAGTCTGGAGTGCACATACAGTTCAGGAGCTTAGGCCCAGGAGGCTGCTAAACTGATGTGATCACAGTTCATTCATATGAGAACCAGTAATCTTAAACTACTATATTAGTCATTATTTTACACATCCCATTTCAGTTGCGTTCTTCTGACACTTCATTTACATTTAGATTTTGTGACTTTAAGGGGGGGGAG
>JAWQUT010000455.1:251532-268069 GCA_033807755.1 Ellobium chinense
GTGTAGATCTAGATTTAAGTCCCATACAGGCTGGACTGGGGGGTGGGTGGGAGGGGGAGGGCCTCAGGGGGAGAGGAAGTTCAAAAGACTGTCCAGATAGCCTAGATGACCCCCCTAGACCGCCATAATGTAAACATTGTGTTTCTAAGTGGAAACATGCCAGGTACTAGCTGCTGGGTAAGGTCTTTCTGCTGGTTAAGGTCTTTGACACCTATTGTTTTTTCTTCTTTTGGCCCTACCAACATTTTGTGTTATTTTACCAAATCACTCATTGTGTACAACCCAATTAATCCACTAATATATAAGATCCCCCTTTTTTGGGGCCCCGCCAGCCAGTGTCAGAGTGTAGAAATATGTAAAATGACCTGTGATCTAAATAAAGCATCTAATTTTGAAGTTTCATGTACAATTTGAGTCTTCTAGACAAAAAAAAATAAAGTGTGTAGGCCCATGTATTCGCACGCGGTCAAAACCAGCTAAAAGAAAAATTGGGGACCAAATCAGAATTCGAGGTGATCTTTTTCGAAAGACATTTGTGAAAAATTTTGGGCGTTGACCCCTCTTTTTCTTACGGTTAAAAGATCAGGCAAAAGAAGTACTTTAACCTCCATAAAAGAAATATCCCAAAATCACAGTGGTATGTTAGATGTCACAAACCTTGATGTTGTTGACCCACATAAAAATGTTTGTTTTAACATATCTTCAGTTCATCAAAAAATTAAATGAAATACACTAGCATGAATCAAAACTCGACTGAAACATTGATAAAAGTTTGAAGAAAAATTACATCGTAGGATATTTGAAAATAGATAAGGAGGCATTGTAGATTGAAAATCTGCCCATTTTTTTTTTAAAAATTAGGTGTAAAACACATGCCCTTTTATTGTGTGGATCTGTCAGAACAGTGGACATAAATTTTGCAGTACAGAAGCTCATTATATGTTATAGATTTTAGTATAGCAGTACAATTTATTATGTCTTTACTTTTGTTAAGTATTTTGCAGTTGTGTAATACAAAGAATGACCCTTATATATGACATTAGGTTACTCCTTTAACAACTTTACTCAGACCCTTCATCCTCACAATGCCATAACTTCGTGTTTGATATCTCATTGTCCTTCAGATACCCCTACCTATTTCATTTCACTAGCTTTATAAATTACAACTTTGATTAAATATCATTTCAAATTTATTGCAATAATGTTGTGCCTAAAAAAACAGACAGTGTAGTCTTGGACTGATCTGATCATGGATAGGAAGTGCACTGAGTGGTTAAAATAGTCAGTATGGGTAACTGTGGCAACTGTATGTAGTGAAATGAGGTTAGTTTTTAAGAAGTACCTTCCGCTATTTATTGTGATCATTTTATTTTTCTTTCTGACATATTTTTCCATGTTTGCTGCAGGGAAACAATATGGAAGCACAGAGTGCAATTCCTAGAAAAGCAAGTGCTTGACAAGTGGGAATCTTTTGCAATATGGAATGCTGGAAAGCAAGGTCGTAAGCTGTACAGAAGTCTTTCTTCTTGCAATAGATGCAAAGTAAGCATATTGTTTCTGCAAACATAACAGCATGATTGTGAATAGATGGTATTTAAGTTATGAACATTCATAGACTGTCCTTGCTCTTGTCTTACCAATGATATTTATGACTGTGAGTTCATAGTGTCCTGGATGGGCTATTAGTATGTTTCAGAGTATTTTTTTAGTCTACTTTTGCTACTTAAATGGTGTGTTGCCACTTTCCCAGGTATTGCCTAACACACAAAGTGCTGATGGAAAGAAAAATTTCAGTATTGACATTAATGAAAACGCAATACAGAAAGGGAAAAAAAGTTACTCTGTGACATTGGCAAGGACGGTAAGTCACCCACTTTGAGTTGTGATGGGCGGTGGGTGAAAGAAAAATGTTAATACACTGAAACCTCGTTATACCGCCAAGTAAGGGGCAAACAGAAAAATGGCGGTATAACGAGAATGGCGGTACAACGAAAATGCCTTGTAGAACAAGGGAAATAAGTAATTTACCAACATTGGACTGGCTAACATGTCTAAAATAATGCAGTTATCTCCCTTTAAAACAATAGAGTTAAAATTAAAAACAAGCAAGAACTAAGGACTGGAAGCATATTTGTCAAGTTGGAGAATGATAAGAAAAGAAGTTGACTACTACACATTACACATCCGGGTCGGAGAATCACACGAGCGCTGGGCCTACGTCATAGATCAATGTGTGCTGTTTGCATTGTATCCCGCGACCGGTGCAAACCAGTTGAAGCATCACCTCGCGCGCGCTTACGTTCGTTCGCAAACTCTCTAGGCCTATTGAGCGAGAGGAGATTGAACTGTGACCCGCCTTTCCCACTGCATGCCCCATCAGTAGGCCTATCAGGACTTTGCTTCCAAAAAGCGAAGAGTGTGTAGTAGGATTGGTGTTTGAGTAACAAGCACAGACTGTGACGCCAAGTGATGTTCCGTCTGTGAGCTGGATTTAGGTAGAGGTGGGGAGTGGGGAATGGGGGTTAGATTTACTTTGGCGGTATAATGAGCAATATTTACTATACTCAAGTTATGAATGTAACAGTTTGGCGGATGGCGGTATAACGAGATTTTTAGTGACTTTGTATAGGTGTCAGATCCGTTCCACGGCGAAAAGCTGGCGGTATGTGGGAATGGCGGTATAACGGGGGTGGCGGTATAGCGAGGTTTCACTGTATATGATAGGAACAGCATACCAGGTGGGGAAGTACTTTTTTCTCAAGATTCTAGGTCATAGCCCTTATGCGGTATATTGATTCCAGAGGTCCCCAGTACTTGTTGGGGTGTATTTTGGGCTGTCAAATGTGTGCAGTAAAAACTATCTCATAATGTTATCTGCAAATACAAAGTGTTCACATGTCTGGTTTGAAAGTACTGACTCGAGCTCAGATATTCAAGCAAACAAGCCACCAGTTGGTCTTAACAACAAAGTCATTGAGTAACTTAAAATGCTTTGAATCTGAAGTGCTGGCACATTTCTGAAGCTTCTTAAAATGACATCATCTATGTCTAGATATAAATTAATAGACCCTGTGAGTTAAATACTGGTTGTATGTCAGCATGGATGTTATGTAATCTGTGCCTGAAATCAATATGATTGTCTTTATCCTTTGTTGCCAGGTGACTATGTTTTGTGATGTTGATGACAAAAAGATACAGAAGAAATTTTATATCTATGAGGAAAGTAAAGTAAGTAGAAAAAGGCATTTATCAATTCTTCAGCTTTTTTTTTTTTTTAAGCATATTTGTTTTGGATATCACTGGTGTATGGCATATTATGCTGAATTTCTCTAGTTACAATATTTTGATATATTCTCGGCTGGAACATATGTAAGATGTTACTTGAAGTTACTGATCCTAGATGCAGTCATTTGTGCAGTAAATCTAAATAAAGCCTCATTACTTCTTCAGAATTTTAAGATGAAGTAGTCTTTCCTCATGTTTTACTGCATTTATAATCCATTTAACAGGACACACCCAAGCCAAAGATACCCATCGTCCACTTCACTGAGGTGAAGCCACCAGTTGTCATATGTGTAAAATTGGTAAGAGGCATTTCATGGCATATTTGAATTTCCGTTATGAGTGAAGATGATCGTGCATGGATTCCTGAGTCACGTTACTTTCTTTCCTTGATTCACAGTGATGTGGAACAAAGAAAGACATCTCCAGTGGATTAAAAGTTTCATGACACAATTTATCATTGCGCCACAAAATGCTATGTTATTATGATTTTATGGTGGACACTATGATATTTTTAGAAGCTGACTGTCTGAATCCAAATTCTTTCTCTGACAAATATATATATACTCAAGCACATTAATTACACAACATTTAGAAAATTGTTGTTAGGGCATTTATACTTTTTTTTGTTCCCAACCAATTTTATACACAAGCTTGACTATGTTATGAAAAATACTCACTGCGTGTTTTGTTTACATTTTGGCAAACTTTGTTCACTTGACAAAAAAAGTGTTAATTTCACGACTTTGTTAGTTCAAATATTATTGGTGAATAAAATTCCTTCAAAAAGCGTGACTTTTGCTCAACATCGACCCTATATAAGGCAAAACAGATAAGCAGTTCCTTTAGTCAACCCCACAGTTCTACAAAGATGCCGTGACTTAATGTTGATGAGCGAAACAGGTCCCTTGGTATGATTGAAGCTGGAATGTCCTATCGACGGGTGGCTCAAAGGCTGAACTGTAATGTGAGCACAATATCAAGACTGGCACAACGTGTTGCGGCAACCGGAAGTGTAAATGATCGTCCAGGAAGCTGGCAACCACGTGTCACCACTAACGCACAAGACCGATACATTGTCCTGACTCACCTACGAAATCGGTTCGAACCAAGTATCACAACTGCAGTGGGGACTCGAGGTCGACATGGGCAAGTGTCTGCCATGATTGTCCGAAGGTGACTTCAGGTCGCAGGCCTACTCAACCATCGATTCCATGTGGGGTTAGTGTTAACAAACCAGCGTTGTCAACGCTGCCCAGCATGGGCAAGACAGCACCAACAGATCACCCAGATACAGTGGCAAGCAGTCCTGTTCTCGGATGAAAGCCATTTCAACCTGGACCACCATGACGGCCGAAGACGGGTGTGACGAAGACAAGGAGAATGTTTTGTTGACAACTGCGTCGCGCAGCATGAACGATTCGGAGGCAGTAGCTTCCATCATCGGACTCCCCTACATGTTTTCCGGGGACCAGTCAATGCTCAAACCTGCATCAGTGATGTTCTACAGCCTATAGTGGTTCCAGAGCTGAGGCACCATCGTCTTCAAGTTTTTCAGCATGACATTGCTACGGCACACACGGCACGTGCTACGCAGGTCTTTTTGCAACAAAAAGGCATCAATGTATGGACTAGCCAGCATTTTCGCCTGACATGAGTCCCTTTGAACATGCCTGGGACGAGCTTGGACGTCGCATTTACAGAAGGAATGACATTGTCAATCTGCAACAACTGGAGGCAGCACTACAGTAAGAATGGGCCGCAGTACCCCAGGATTTGTTCCAGAAACTCATCACATCCATTAGGAGACGGACTGTAGCCTGTATCAACGCCCAGGGTGGACACACCAGCTACTAAAGACATTTTAGTGAGTGAGATACTTTTGATGTACATGCCAGTGATATGTAATCACAACAAACCCCCTTGCTATTTTCTTCTCAGTCTCAATGGTTGTTCCATGAAAAAATCCAGATATAATTCAATAAATTGATTTTTTTTTATTAATAAAATATAAGTGTTGTGTACTTAATGTGCTTGAGTATATATATATAGTCCTTGCCTCTCTTTAACAGAGAGATGCTATCTCAGAACCTCCATATTTTTGGCTATTCGTTGATCTTGCTCATTGTGATTTTGTTTTCTTTAGGATTATCATAACACTTGTTTACACCCATAAGGTGTAGTGAATATGGATATACAGTCGACTCCGCTTAATTACCCTTCCTTGGGATCATGGAAAAAGTGGGCGATTAAGCAGAGAGGCGATAAAGCGGAGAAGGTAATTTCAGCCATATTTTTGGTAATGGGGTTCATTTTTTTTTTTATGTCATGGTTTGATATCGTGCATTGACACCTTCTCATCACCAGTCTCAGGACAGACTCGAGTTTGACATTACTGTAGCGCACAGAATGTTTGATCTCCGCGGTCTCTCTCATTGGCCACATCGCAGTAGCCCAGCAGACAATACGGAATAGGATGGCACGGTCGGGATAGACCGTTCATCCAACTTACACATTCTCTGACCTAACCGAAATCCACCAGATAGTCGCAATCAAGGCGTGGGGGGAGGAGACTATATGGCTTTCGGCGCATTAGCATTATCGGACTGGCAAAGGCAGTGATGCGTAGTGTGGGACGAAGGGGGACAAGGGGAGGGGAAGGTGGGGAGGAAAGGCTTATCACACCTATTTCGGGGTGGCAGCTGTCACTCAGTCAACAGGTCTGCCATCCGTCGCGTAGTTAAACCGTCTGGTTACATTATTTGTTTGTCAACTGTAACCCTTCAACCGCTGATCTTTGAATTCACGGGCCGATTATCCGGAGTGAGAGGTGATTATCCAGTGACTTTTATATAGAAAAAAATCGGTTCTCTGGGAAATGAGGCGATTAAGCGGAAAAGGTGATTAAGCGGAGGGTGATTAAGCAGAGTCAACTGTAATAATTTAAATTACTCCATATTCATGCTATGAACCTGTCTGTTGATAGTGCAGAAATGAATATTCTCATGACTGCTTATATTTAAACATGGTGAATAAATACCATGTGACACTATTTAAGATGAAATCATACATGTTTGGAAATGTCCAATGTTTTGTATCTCATTCTCCACAGAATTTATCAGGCAACTTTGAGCAGAATTTGTCCAGTCTCCATCTCAAAGAAGGACGGGATTTTGTTCACTTTAACTGATAGTTGCTTCCGTCCCTAGTTGTTCTTCAAATTGTAAACTGTCAGGTACAGAGAAATTCATTTATAATGGCCATGGTTATAATGGGAACTCACAGCAGAATTCGAAATCCCTGTTCAGGGCTTTAACTATTCGTGGCACCTCCCCCCCCCACACACACACACACACACAAAACCGTCGCTTGGAGTTCCTACCTGCCCACTTTCGTTTGTCAACCCTTAAAAAAAAGGCAGTAGAAATCTTGGCTTTGTATTTGTTTGCCTTTTAATGAGCTGCTAAACACATATTTGGATTTTACCCAAAGGTGGATCCTGGAATATTGTTTAGGTGGGAAGTGATAGGGAGGGAATTAAATGCACACCAAGTTTGCATGTGTGAAGTCAAGAGTGCAGTCTAGAGAGATCTGGGGGCATGCTCCTGCAGAAAATTGTTCCCAAAAAGAAAGTGAAAGAAACAGTTTGGGGGTCATTTCTAGTTGAAATTAGGTGAATATTTTCATAATGATTTGTGTGTTTAAAGGGGCTGTTAGGAAAATCTACATTTACATTGTTTCCAGTTATTGGTGTGAATTTAGTACAGTAGTTACAATGCTTTAAATGTGTATGTGCTGTCCTGTCTTAACCCTCTAGTGCCCAGGCATAGAAATACTGGTAGGAAAATTCTGAAAATTCACATACACACTTCCGTACCACCCAAAATACATATAAAACATTGAGTTTGAAGAATTTCAATATTTAATAGGTGCAAAATTTTGGGTCAAATTTGGACCTCCGGGCACTGAAACATTTGTGCCATATTTGGACCACTGGGTTGTGTCGGTTGACAAATATGGACCAGTGGGCACTAGAGGGTTAAATTGTATAGCTTGCCTATGTACCACTATTATGATCTGGGCTCATATTAATATACTTGTTAAAATTGTTCACAAAAATATTCCTATACCTTTAAAATCAATCTAGAGAGGCGTAAGGCATGCCGCCCTGAGAATTTTTTGAAAACAATAAGCAAAAAGGAGTAATTTCAGACCATTTCTAAGTGATATTTTGGTGAAAATAGTTGGCATTATGTATCTGTAATCAAGGTAATTTTTAGGAAAAACAACTTTAAAAGACATTCCATGACCTTTTACTAAACCCTGTGAGTTAAATACTAGTTGTATGTCAGCATGGATGTTATGTAATCTGTGCCTGATGGGACCATACCGTCTTAGATCCTGACAAGAAAAATCCAATAAGCATTAATCTGTCTAACTGTCCATAGAAACAAAATACATTCAGCAATGGAATCTCTTCTTTGTCAATGCTTTAAACGTCTTAAAATTTTACAGAAAAGAAAAAAAAAAATATGGTCATGCAGCCTAGGAAAGCCTGTGCTATCTCTGTTGTTCACTTGTTCAATATTCCATTTTCTATGAATATTCATTTGTAAAATATTTGAAAATCAAATCTGTGTGTCATGAGGTGCAATCTCACACTCTTCCTTCTCTCGCTCTTTTTCTCTCTCTCTCTCTCCTTCTTTTTCTTCTCCCTCTTCCTTCTTTCCTCTTCTCTTCTTATTTTCTTTTTACTCTTTATCCCATTTTCCTTCTTTCCTTGAGGGGTCCCCAGACTCTTGGGGAGAAGCTGTCCCTGTTACCCTTCTTCTCTGTCATTGCCAAAATAGCCTTATTATAATGGATCAGAAAGAGTGAAAACCAAGCAGTTACAGCCTAACTGCCCTACCTATGCTATGAATTTTCATGCAGCTGGTATGATTTGACAGCTGATGCGTCTGTTGAACCAATTTGAAATAATCATTTACTTGCAGCTCACGCTTTGACGTCACAGGGCTCAATGACTGACAAGAAGATCTTAGGTTCTGAACTGTTACAATGGCAGATCTGACTCAGTGTTTTACCCAGCCTGTTGTATTTATTTCAGCTGTGATTGCATGTTCATGTAATTACACGCAGACTGTCTGGTATTATGGCTATGTTGCTTATTAGAAATGACTCAGCATTATTAGCTGACAAACAACACACAAATGCAGTTGTAAATAAAGAATGAAAAAAGGTCACAAAAATTTAGTCTATATCTTGGTCTTTTTTTATTGAAAAGAAGAATACCTCATCATTTTTATCAAGACAATTCTAGGTGTCATTTGTGTGTTAGTGTCTTATGTTAGTCTAGACAGTCACCATTTGACTGTGACAATTAAACAAGTGTAGATTAATTCACCTGTGCCAGCTTCTTTCACATGTGCCTGTTTCTTCAACCAGAGAAAGCGTATACTTCATAAGATTACTTCTCATTTCTAAATACCCCAGTTCAGAAACAGTGAAGGACAGTTACAATGCTCAAATGTTGAAAGTTTCAACCCCACCTTTATGACCAACTTATACTGTACATGTAAATAAACAAATGTTTGTGATTTTATATAGAGCTCTGTATTTTATCTTGATTGTCTTTGTTGAATCTACTTTGATGAAGCATATCATATACAGTCGAACTTTAGCACCTCAAACTTTATTTGAATTCCTGACTTACTAGTTTCAAAGCTCCAGTCCCTTGTTCTGTATCTATATTTCTTTATTAGGTTTACCTTGCAAACTCAAACATATTTAGAAATATTCAGAAATTCAAATTCCTCAATTAGAGACCTAAAATTTGAGTTTGTGAAGCTCTGCTGTATAAGGTCTAGCAGATAATATTTACTGAATGGTGCCTGCATCATTCCTACCACATTCAAAACAAAGTAGGAAGACTGGTAGATTCAACTTGTTTTATTTGTAAAGGCATTATTTTATAAAGAAATCTCTGATGAGAATGGGGAGCACAGTCTCCAGAAAACAATATGCCATTCAAATCCTCATCTCAGATTATTCCTTGCTTACAAGTGAAGGAGTTGGGTCTTTTTTTATTGTACACATACAACAGACTTACAGAGACAATTACCACCAAGTTAGCTGTCTTGTACATAAAGAGAACTGGTTTGATTATATGCCAGTGCTATCAGTGATTGCAATAGTGAGCATCAGCTATAAACAAGTAGCATGTGTACATCACAGAATGACAAGAGGTTTGACTGTGACTGCTGACAATTTTTAATCAGCCCAACAAATATATTACATGTTCAATATATAGGACTATGAATGCTGGCATCACAAGCAAAACATACATCTGTATGGACTGTATGCAAAATGAAAGGGTGATATAATGATCAGTCTGGCACTTAGACCTGAAAAGGAGCTGAAACAAATGTTGAAGGGCAGTTACAATGGTCTGGTTGTATTTTGTGAACCCCTATTTTTCCGCAAAACTTGAGGGGACTCCATTTGTTTCATGCAAGAGGAAATACTCAGAGGGCAAGGTACAAATCACGTTAGATTAAGCAAGCTTGATGTTCCAAATTCTCATCTCAACAAGATTTATGTGCTTGATTTGGGAAGTTCACAAAGCAAAAATTGAACTCCATTATTCTTACTTTCCACATCTTGAGAGCCTGAGGAGTGAACAATGTTATCTACATTTCTTGCATCAAGTGTGCCATTCCCCAAGGGATACTGTTGTCTTTACGAAATCGAAACACTTCAGCGTTATCTCCTTGGTGCAAGACTTTTAATAAGTCAAAAATTATTGTTTAAGGGGGTGCTTGTAGGAGTTTGGCACTAAGGAAACCACAGCTTTAGTTTGATGACAACAGTATTCACAATGGTCACTGATGCTTCAGCCCCTTCTTTGTGTCAAGCCTTTGGAAGGGAAGTCACTGTGAAATACATCACTTGGTTTACTCATACCATTATCCCAAGAACCCAACTCACTGTCACATATTCTCAGCTCGCTGACAAATCACAAGATGGTTCTGTCCTGTGACTGCACTGCTCACATGCTTTATGACAGTTTTCTTTCACAGCCTTGAAGCATGTACATGTAGAAACTTGAGAGATCCAAGACCCATTTTATTCACAGTTAATAAACATGTCAGGCCACTGGTTTCTGCTGATCTACTGTATTCGAACTTGGCATTGAAAGCAAGTGTGTATGTAAAACCCTTCAGTTCATCAGTCCAAATCATGATGAGAATTTTGTTCTTAAATTTTAAAGAACACCAGGGCCTTATGGCACAATGACACAGTAGCATCACATAGCCATTAACATTCAGAAAAATGAATTACAATTAATTTATTAATAATCACAATTAATTATTTAAACGGTGTTTCATAGTCAGACATGATAAAATGATTGTGCATTATTACACATTATTCTGAAAGACATTAGAAGAAAAGGGGGTAATGAAAACAAAACAGTTTCCAATAATTTAAATGAGTGTCCACATTTGACAATTTCAATGATAGAGCATCTGGAGTTGACTGGAGCATCCTCCCAAAGTCCCTGCCATAAAATTTTATGTCAGTTCAACAAGAATATATTACAGTTAGAAATGCTAGCAAATTTTCATGAGGTCAAATACCTATTCTCGCTTAAAAAGCTGTCAGCCACCTGGCATCTTCACTTTTAAACCACAGTTTTAGTGAATAAATAAAGCTATATCAGCTGATTTCAGTAGTTCTCTTTCTCTCATTTTGCCTTTGGTAACATCCATTTTGCTGGCGAGATGATTAATTGACAGCAATGGGCAACATACCACTATCTATCTTCACCTTGATTTTACCATTACTAGTAATACTCTGCCGATGGCTGGCTTGATCTGCTTCTCCATCTGCCACATGGTCTTTTGAGTTTGTACCAACTGCACTGTTAGTTGTAGATTTTGGCTCAAGTTTCTCTTGTCCCTCCATGTGGTGGTCAGAATCAGACAGAAACATGATTTTAGGGTGCAGTCTCTTTGGTTGTCCTCGCAGGACAACAGAGAAGGATCTTGACGTGACTCCACGAGATGATGTGGAGGGTGTGTTCACAGATACACGTTTGATGGTGTAATAATCACTGTGGAGTTCACTGTTGGGGTCATATGAAGACTTCACCAGTTTTGCAGCTTCACTGTTGTTGCTGCTGTTCTCTTCAACCGCACGACGAGCACTACCATTGTTGTTGAAGCAGATGGTGAAAATTTCAGATTTGATCTCAGGCAATTCTGTGTGTAGCCGCTTTGGGCGATGGATTCGCCGGCTGAATCCTGGGCTGCTTTGACGATGGGATCTTGGAATGGCATCCATGAAGGATACAGACTCTACCGGGAGGTTACTAGTATCAAGGGATTTGCTGTTCCCTGTGGCCAAGGTGCGAGCTCTGACAGGAGGCTTATATCGCCTAAAAACGCTAAAACTGACAACTCTTGTGGTGTCGGCAGTCGTGGGCTTCGGGAAGTATCGTCCTGGGATTTGTTTGGTCTTACTGAGAGGGGGCCTCACTGGCATGGCCTCTAGACTGCACTTGGGTTTCAAAGAGATCAAGTCTCGCACATTGGCAACAGAGTGGGCTGTTCTGACATCATCCCTGTCAATTATGGAGTCCTTTTCTCGAATGGGCACAGACTTTGCTCTGCTTATTTCGCTCTGGACCTGAGGGCCATAAATGGCTAGAGAGTTCTTGAGCGATTCTTCTGTTTCAGGGTCTTTACTCCAGGGTCGAAGTTGAAAGGCCTGAAATGCAGGTTTGTTCCATCGAAAAGCGCCATGGTTTTCGTAGCTGGTGACGCTTCTCTGGATTTGCTTGACCACTGGCACCGCTTGCTGTACCATCATGGGTTCAGATATAGTGGTTTTGAGATCTATGAAAGAGTTATCATCTCGAGCACACTCTGTTGTTCCCCTTTACCTGGAAAAGGAAGAGCAAGACAGTTCTAAAGCTAAAGAAGTCTGATGGGACATGATCAAATAGGCAAAGAGTATAAGAGCTGATGAAAGAGAGTTCTGAACAAGTGGATAGTTTTGTGTTAACTCAGGCTAGATACAGATTAACAATGGGGCGGATGGGGTGGTTGTTTAGGGCCGGGCGTCTTTCAGGGGAGCCAAGGACCCCATGCCTCTCAATGATCAATCATAGGCCCCGTATCATTTTTCTGTTTTAGAGAAGACCAACGTCAGTTGTTGGCACATGGTTTTGCACTATATTAACTCGTCATTTTGTCCAGTAACTTCTTCACTGAGCCCAGTGAATCCATACACATATATTTTCGCCATGTAATTGATGAAATAATCTGACGAAAGACAGAAATTGCTACATTTATCATGAAACCCACTTTACTTTTCAAAGAATGTTACCCACTTTATTAACATGATATACATGGGTTTAGTGGCCGAGGGAAAGGGAGTGAAGCATTTCTCTCTGGGTGCTCATGCTCACTTGGTCGGAGTGGGAGTCGAGGGTGGGTGTGCTAGCAGAGAAAAAAGTACCGGGTAACTGAAACAAAAGGAATCCGACTTTCCGCCCCGTATCCACTTGTTTAATTTAGGCAGCAAATACAAAGACACCAAGCCTAATTTTCTATCAGGATCAGGCGCTAGATTGGGCCAAGAAGACTGTCACTGTAGAATGTACATACATAGAATCTAAGCCTATGTCCTGTCGGTGGTCTTCAGGACCAGGCTGCAGGTCTACTTGAGCACTTATCCATATTCAATAATTCTCTTTGTTTGGTTGGTTGTTTGATTGGTTGTTTCATCATAGTCTTCAGTAAAAGTAATGCAGTCCGCATAGTACTGGCAAACAATGTAAAGTAAATCTATAGTCTTTGATATTGGTGTGTATTCTTATTCTCACTGACACTGTGTGTTGACAGCTAACAGAGGCAAAGGAGTGTGAATGAATAACTGATGAACAGAAATATCCACACATAGCTTGATCTAAACTTTGCTATTTGCCCGAATCGATTCTAACATTTAAGTGTGGAGACCTGCTGAAAGACATAAGCATTAGTAGACTATATTTACCTGCTAAAATAACTGTCGGGCCATTACTGATGTTCTCCTCGGATGATTCAAGCTTGGAGTTGATTCTCTGGTATGAAGAAATACAGTGTTGCCAAACACCCGTGGATTTAACTTGATTTTTACAGTTGCTGTTCCACGCAGTTGGTCGTGCCAGGCAAAGTAAACACAGTGTTTACTGCTAGTGAGCACATAAAATAACACTACACCGATTATATAAAGCTGTGTTCTTCGGTATGTATTGTAGGAAACAAGAAAAGGCACCTCGCGCCGAAACGAACGACGGTGCCCGCGACGTCGTGAAGACAAATAGCAACAGAGGTTAATTACTGCTTGAATGAAGCGAATTGACAACTTTGCAGTAACAGACGGTAAGTAGTGGGCTTAATCCGAGTATAAGAAACGATCATATTCCGCTCAGTTCATCTGCACAGGTCTACAGTGGTAGCCGACGACCGACCTCACCTCTAGATCAAAATCCCCAAGCCGGTGTAGCCCCGGTGGAAGGGGATTTAGCAGAGCTTAGGCGGAAATCTTAAGTTGCTTATAGAATTAGATTAGTGTCCGCTCTTTCACTTTGCCATGAACATAGCTCGCGGTTCACCGGCGCACCTAAGTGCCTCACAGCCTTTACTGATCTCCAAGTAGCGTGTGCATAAACAAGTCTGTCTGTCTGTCTGTCTGTCCGTCCGTCCGTTCGTCTGTCTGTCTGTCTCTGTCTGTGTCTGTCTGTCCGTCCGTCCGTCTGTCTGTCTGTCGCATCCTAAATTCAGTAACAGGAAGAAAGGTTTACACTTATATTCACGATCAAAAGTAAGTATACTGATTTGTTTACATCGTTATTATGTAGAGCATGGACGTAGAACAAAGTGGTTTGCAGGGACTGCAACTGTTGTGATTAATACTCAGAATGATTTCAAATAAAAAAATTCTAGCCTCGTGAGATGATTTCACTCACCGTCATGTGCACGTGCTGTTTTGACCTAATTGCAACTATTGGTCATCACGTGATGTGTAAGCTTGAATGTTCACTTTGGGTTTACTTGTTCACTACAGCAATAATCAAACCAAGAGCGAAATTCCAGTTTCCTTCAGTGTTAAGCATGCCACGTTTGAATGCAGAAGAGCGTGCTCGCGCCATTGGACACCTTGAAGCTGGTGTGTCCATCAGCATGGTTACTACTCTGTCCAATGTAACAAGACGGACAATTTACCATTGGCAGCGACCGTTTCCTTGCCACTGGAACAGTTTCCGAACAGCCTAGAAGTGGAAGATCCCGAATCACGACTCCAGGAGAAGACCGAATTATCCGTACCCAGCACCATCGGAATCGCTTCCAAACAGCTGCAATTAGTAACTCTGATTAACTCGATGCGGAGCAGATGCACCGCTGTGATCAATGCCACAGGAGGACATACAACTAATACAAGATATTAGTTTCAAGTGTGACTTGACTTTTACAGCTTTTAATGCGAGGGAGAAGGCTCGCAACCAAGATTCGTCATCGTTTAGTTGGGATTCACTCATGGACGCTAATTCTGATTTTGTGTTTTGACCCTCCTCCACAAAATGTGGGATTTCAGATCCCAGATTCAAGTCCAAGAAGTTCCTTTTCCGTGAACTTAATTGAACCCCACGTTTGAAAAAACAAAACAGTTTTCATCTCCTTTTGTCACGTTGGTTTTTTACTATGGGTTATGATTGACGTGTATACTTACTTTTGATCGTGAGTATATAAAAGACTAAAGAAAATGCTCGCTCCACTGATTTGGGTGGGGGAGCGAAAGGGATGGAGAAGTTCCAGCTGGTTATGGCTTGACAGTCCTGCCAGTTTTAGTACTGATAAAGTTGTGTACGCAATCTCACGCTGAAGTGAGGCTTTTTCGGACATTGGTTGCCGGCAACCGTGGCTTCCACAAACAAATCACTCAGTGTGGACTACCCTGTAAGCACGAAAATGGTCAAACTGGACTGTATCAATGAGCATTTACATTTTAAGGGCATGAAACCACCAGAGATACAGTTGGACCTCCATACAATGTGTTCCTTGGTGCATGGAAAGAGAATACACATGATGAGTTATACTTAATATCGAGGTTCACATGAAGAATGAAATAACAGATATTAATGATTTCATGCTTGTGAAATTCATACCTGATAACATTAATAACAAGTCTACTTATTGAATGAGTATTTAATATCGAGGTTTCACTGTACACTCGACAAATGCCAGTTTCCGGTATAAGAGATCGACTGGTGGGCAGAATGAGTTAAGGTTACATATAATAAATATGCGCAAATCTTAGGCTAATATAGTATTATATCATATTGTCGAATGCTATCACACAAGCCCTAATTTTCGTTGGCCATTCCCACTGTATCGGCAGTATTGGAAATAAGCATCTGAGCTAACAAAATAAAGTACGTTTAGTTTTTATAGTCCCTGATAGGTACATTTTTATTGCTGTGGGTCTTTGTTTGACTCATCCCTACGGAGAGCCAGCTGGACCCTCATGCTACTTCCAGAGAACTAAGGTTAGCTCATTAGCAGGCTCTATCTCTTACCTGCCCTGACCCCTTATAATGCTTCTTTAATTTAACCTAAACTGGCCAGAGAAGTGACAAAGGCATTAGAACAGGCCACAGCTAAGGTTGCTGAAGGCTCTTGGGAAGGAGCAAAAAAAAAAAAAATGAAACAATTTATCACCCTTTAGAATAAGTTCAACCTGAGTGATGTCATTAATAATGCGTGTGTTTTACCAAAATATTACATGTGCATGTATCTGCATTAGCAATAGAGTCTCAGCCTTTGGAATTCATAGCCTGGCTTAAGTAAAGGGTAGAGGGTTTAGCGAGTGCCAGTGCAAGCAAATTCCTCACCGCAATCAGGATAAATCAAAACCGTATGGAGTGAATATTGGATGAAAGCTTACTTAACTGCTAATCCGACACTGCCCAGGCAAAAACTTCTTCAGCCACTCGAGGAAACAAGTGAATGGCGAGGGTGGGATTGTCTACGATGGTATGAAAGTTTTAAGACTTATTAAGTTTTCCTCCCGTCAATCGTGTCTAGGTTAAAAGTGACAGAGAGAGAAATGATAGTCTTCGAATAGGTTAGTGAGCTTAAACCAAACAAGTAAATAAGTTGACAAAATGAATAAAATAAGCAAGATGAACAAATGGACCCCCCCCCCCCCC
>JAWQUT010000455.1:271006-291637 GCA_033807755.1 Ellobium chinense
GGGGGTAACTTCATACCGGGGGTAATTCTATTCCTTTACACCGGTAATGATAATTCCTTAAGAGGTAGTAATTCTTACTTGAGACTTGTGAGACGTTAATGTGAGCCAACTCATAATGGTTTAATAAGCATTATTTACAAAAAATCACACCAAATTTCAAGTAGGACCTAGTTTGATGCTTTATAGTGCCAAGGAGGACTACAACAGCTCAAAAACAACTGGAATATGCAGTATAGACTTAGTTCCGATTCTTAATTTAACCTGTATTATGTAATGAACACGAATGCCACATTTCATATTGGTAAAAAAAATATAAACTTCTTTTCTTGAAATTTAATTCCGTTTCATTGGCAAAATAAGGGCCTATAACTCTTAATCAAGCAAATAAGCACGAAACAGGGAAAAATAAAATAAAAAAAACAACACTTGGTCTGGCATCTCATCTAACAACAAGAATAATGTAAAGAATATCCATTCCTGATCTGAAACCGAGACCACCATTAGTAATGATTTTATTTGCGTCTCCTAAGTCATAATTTAAATTTTAAGGGACTAAAACTCTTAATTTATTAAACAAATAAGCAAGAAACTAGAAAAGATAATCCACTCCAGTAGTTATTGTACTATAGGACTGAGATCAAGAATTTTCTTGGACCGCCGCACTAACTACTGATGACAAGAAAAGCCACAATGATTGTTGCTCAGGTGAACGTACCGAGACTGAGAGTGAAGGAATGAAGCATCTTGATAGCGAATGGTCAACGAGGATCAGAGCTGAGTTAGACTATTTGTTTCATGCCAGCAATCAACTCCGCTTTTCTCAATAACCAAGAAAGTTGCACTCATCAAACTTCTGTCAGTTAAAGGAGAACACGCACATCAAAAATAACTTTCTGTTTTCCAGTACTTTTTCACTCTGAAAATTATCCATGGTGCCCACCGAATCAGTTTTGCGAAGCAAGGGCATCGTTCTGTTACTGTGCGCATATGTAATACAACGCAATTAGGAGAGCTAGAGTTATCTCCAGAATTATCCCCCTTCCCCGATGAGCAGCGGCTTGTGGCAAAAACGATGACGTCAATCAGGTTCCAGGAGCTACAGGCGTCTCTATCTGACAATGTATTTATTCAGCTTTTAATTAAGGTTCTGGTCATCTAATTTCAAACGTACTAAAGTTTGATAGTGTAAGCCAGATAAAGTATTCTGCATTTTTATTGCCTAAGCATGATTTTGTTTGACGTGTCTACTGTTCACAGAGAAATTAAAACGCTCATACCAACATGCTATCACCCGTCCGCAGAGCACTGGCTAGACAGCTTGGCCATGAGGCTAGAATGTATTTGACGTAAGCTTATGGCCGCCACGCGCGCAGTGGGTGTAACAATTCGGACTTCGGATGATGTAATCATGTGGTTGGGGCCGGCAGAGGCGTTATATAATTATGACAGACGCTTGAAAAACTGCTTTATTGAAATAATAAGGTATCGTATGATTTAATATGGTCTATAGGACGATGTAACTTTCCTTTAAGCATCCATCTGAGACAAATCATTTGCACTATCATTTTTGACATACGGTTATTTCTTCATAAAGTTATTGGCATTTATTGTTATGAAACAGAAATAGGTAAGCTGAATCTCAGCACCTTTAGATTATGTTTTCTAGTTATCAGTTTTCTTGCAATTTGGAATGATCTGTACAGCTGATGTAGGCTATCTTGCTTTGCCCTACACATAGTTGTATGCTATGCTGATGCAACTTGCACAGCTACCTTGCCAGCCTACTAATTGTCCA
Source organism: Ellobium chinense (assembly GCA_033807755.1). Taxonomy (NCBI): domain Eukaryota; kingdom Metazoa; phylum Mollusca; class Gastropoda; order Ellobiida; family Ellobiidae; genus Ellobium; species Ellobium chinense. Next base: position 272,802 of record JAWQUT010000455.1, read on the forward strand.
TTTTTCCCACATCAGGGTGATATTCGCGGGTTCAGATATGAGGCTAGAAGCCTTTGACATAATAGCTCTTCGATATGTCCGCGTAACCTTGTTATATTTCATACCATTTCTCCCTTGAGTTAGTCTGGGAGTCGAGTCTAGTTTCGCCCGAGTCTGCGCCCAAGCGCAGTCGAGCACATATCTGGCTCGTGCAAGGCTCTTCATGCATTCTCCCCACGAGACTGGCTGGAAGCTGTGACTGCTGCCAAAACGTGACATTTATACACTCCACTGATATAATTATAGTCTAAATAAACTTCGATGTTGTCCACTCTTCACGGTTGCGTTCCTGACGTCTGTTTGCAACTGTTGTTGCCTATTGAGGCTCGAGTCATAACCAAGCTCGCCTTCCCGTGCCCTTCATCATCATCATCATCATTATCAAGACCACCTTCATCTTCAAGAGCTACATCATCATCAACAGACTTCAATTTATTTCAGTATTTGGCATCCAAGCCTGTACCCCTTGATGGTATGAAAGGCACCCATGGCGAAATCTTTTAACTCCCCTCCCTAATTTCACCACGCTAATTTTTTCAGTTTCTTTCCTGTTTCCATACCCATAAAATATGTGTATTTTCCTTCCCAACAGAAACTGGAAAATAATAATATTATGCAGTGGGGAAATGAAGTCTGCGCAGCTATTTATAGTGTCGCCGTCATCGCGTAACCACCATTGAAGTTTATGTAATGTCGCCGCCAGTATAATGTCGTAATTGCAGTGGCTTAGCTATAGGGAGGCTCTGGATATTGCAAGAATATGGTTTCAGGCTGCAAAGATGTTTATTTTCCGCGCATTCAGTTTCAGAGCGCACTCTCACCTGGTTCCCTTTTTGTGCATAATTAATATTTGTTTTTCTTCTCGTTCGTCCTTCTTGCTTGATCACTAAATTACTGCATAGACCCCACAGTGCACAATAGCCCTAAGACTGATTTTCTGCAGCCCTTCGAATATTCATTGTAATGTCACTGATGGTGTTATTAATTAGCTATTAAAATGTCCCTGAGGTCCCAGAAATAGTGGTGTAAAAGTTAGAAATGGTCTAGATCTGAAAAGAATGTGTCTTGGTTGAATAATTTATGCACAGTAGAAAGTGTTGTGGTTTGTCTGTTGGTTGATACGTTGATCGGCTGGGTAGATGTTTGGTGACATACAAATAGCCTACGCACGTGATGAAATCGTATCAATAGAGGTTTACGTATTGAACAGAAACGATATGACATTCGTATGGATAACTCCAAGGGAAACCACTATGAAATCCATCCCACAATGCAGCGAGAGAAACCATGTCTAGCATCCTGATTCCTGATGAAGTTGTAACATAAATCTGCGCTCTGATCGGAAGCATAGGTCTAGTGACAGCAACGCTGTCTCAAGTCATCATCTAACCATGGTGGGTTGAATCTCATTGATTTTACAGAGGCGTATGCGAGGCTTATTTGGAATAAATGTTAGTCTATAATAGAGAAATCTCTCTGAGCAGGCTCGACTAGAGTAGATAGTCACTAGACTAGTGAACCGGTACTAGACTCTAGTCTAGACAGTCTAGACTAGTAGTAGTTAGTAGTAATATAGAATACTGTGGTAGGCCGGTAATGGAGTTAAGAGTTTAGACTAGAGATAAGAGATCTAGACTAGTCTAGATCTAAATTAGATCTAGTCTATAGTATAGATCTATCTAAATCTAGACTTGGTAAACTTTATTTTAGCAGCAGTGATGTGGGTGGAGGCCCTTGCCCTTGAGGCCTTCTCTAACGACAGCACCGATTTAGTCGAAATATCAATCTAGTCCATGATTTGTCTATGACTAAATGAACTGTATCATTATCGTTGTGGTGCTGTCCTTCGACATAGCCTAAATTTGTGCTTTCATGCCAGCACTCAACAGTAATTTTCTCAGTAACCACAAGCGACATTCAGCAAACTTATGTCACTTAAGCATCTGTCTGAGAAAAATCATTTGCACTATCATTTATGACATACAGTTATTTATTCGTTGAGTTATTGGCGCTTAATGTTATGCAACAGAAGTAGGTAAGCTGCCTCTCAGCACCTTCAGATCATGTTTTCTAGTTGTCAGTTTTCTAATGACTTGGGATGATCTGTACAACTTATTTTTCTTGCTATGCCCTACAATTTGATGTATGACATGTTGATGTAACTTGCACAGCTACCCTGCCAGCCTCTGTTAACTTTCCAGCCATTGTCCATTTTCCCCACATTGATGCCAAATTGGCCCATCGCAAGAATAGGCTAGAGGCCTCTGACATAGTAGCTCTCCAATATGTCTGTGTGACCATGTTATATTTCACACCAATTTCCCCCTGAGTTAGGCTGGTTTTGAGTTCGAGTCTGGTGTTAGTTGGAGTCTACGTCTCAGCGCAGTTGAGTCCACATCTGGCTCCTGGGAGGCTCTTCATGCATTTTCCCCACAAGGCTGGCTGGTAGTCTGGATGTTGTGACTCATGTCATAACATGCTATCTGCATTTAATGTAAATAAATTTTAATGCTTTCCAATTCCATTCTACACGGCTGTGTTCCTGACGTCTGTTTGCAACAACTGCGGCTGCCGGTTGAGGCTCGAGTTAGGCTAAAGCCCATAGCCAAGCTCGCCTCCCCGCCGCTCTTCATCTTCACCAATAACAACCAACTCCATTTTCTCTCCATTTACGACAGTCCCAATCAGACCCAACTGATTTAAACTATTTTAAACAGTGTCCATCGAGATGTCATGAGGCCTCCAACCCTAATATTAATATCACTGAGAAGGATTCCTAATCTTATTGCCTATGAAAGTTATTGCCCAGTTGCATACCTTGTGGAATTTCATGTTGTGGACTCTTGGAAAACTCCTGTGGTCAACGGAAAATAGTAAACACTTGATCGAACTGATTCGATATATCAGTGGAGAGAAGGAAATCGTAGGAACTTGACCTATGACTCCCTTGGATACGTGGAATGCTCTGTTGACACACAAAACTGGAATTTTTTTTTTTTTGTTTAAAGAAAAAAATTATTTTAGAAATATGAATTATAAAAAGAAATATTTGCGAGGGTGTATGAGGAGCCTCAGTTTTAATAATCATTTTATTAGAATATCAGCATTTTACATACAATTATAGCCTGATACATATCATTGATTTGTGGGTATGATCTTGGAAGTTGGAGCAGGCCAGCTTGGGCTATGATTTCCTCTGAAATGGCCATAAAACTGAGTTGTATTTCTAAGTAGGCCATATTCTGTGTTCTCTGGTGATTGGTCAATACTTTGGGTTCACTTTCCCTGAGTTCATTAGGTGGTGGGCTTGGCAATTTGATAGGCATAGACTTAAAACCAATGCATTATTTCCAAATACCCGAGGATTGATCAGCAATTAATTTCAAGGAATTGGCAAGAATATAAGAATGGTCTTCCCAAAGCAAAAGCTTCAAAAGAGGAAAATTGCAAAAATTAAGGGAATACAACAAATCCGTAAAAATTTAAGCTTCAGTAACAGCTTCAGTTTAAGAGTTTTAGCTTTTATCAAAGCTGTCTCAATCCTGCTTCTTATTTCTTTTCAACTCTGTCCTTTTACAGGGACGGTGTGTCTCTATGAAATTGATACAGAATGAGTGATATCAGACTACAGAGTCAAAGAATATTTTCTTTTATAATCGTCATTAATAGGGTTTTTTGTATATTTTTCAGACTAACATTGATGAGTCATTGAGTGCCCTTGAGGGTCTTATGAATGAGTTCTTTGCTCTGTCTACGAACAATGACAGAAAAAGAGAAATTGGTAAGACTGCTTCTATCAGTATCATAATAAATGTACCTTTTTAGATTGAAAAAAAAATTGTCCTGTGCATTTTTATATTTGGCATGTTCCTGTTTTATTATACTGACTTATTCTTTGCATGTTTCTAGCTCAGATATTTGACTCAGTTGTTTCAAATTGCTAAATATCTGCATTCCTCTTGTAGACACTTAACAAGTCAGTGAAATAAGGGATCAGTGATGGGTAAATACATACTGTTGTTATAACAACATCATCATTGTTGGAATATTCTTTGCTCTTGTCACAGAGGCAGTTCTGGCCAACTTTACACAGATGTCAAATGCTTGGGAAATGTGCCTTTACTTTATGGCAAATACTCAAAATGAATACGTCATGATGTTCTGCCTGAATGTTCTTGAGGTAAGATCATTGGTATCATGGCAAAAGGATTTGTCATTGCTAAAACTATTTTGGATAGTATTGAAGTTATGTGCTTGAAAACAGTTCTTGGTTAAACAAAATTCCTATCAGATTTCAATTATAATGGGAAGGCCATAAGCAGTTTTGCCAAACATTTTCATTGGAGACAAGTGCAGAGGTGTAGACCATGAGGATGTAGAAATAGTCACTTTGACAGGAAACCAAAAGGTAAGTTCCTTGGTTGTAGGGTGTAAGAGATGCTTAACGATACTTTACTTTGTATTGAATGGGTATGCTATGGAAATGATGAAGTGTAGATATAATTATTTCACTCACTACCTAAGGCACCTCCAGGTTTTTGACCAAAAAGGAAATTTACTGGATAATAGTTTAGCAAGGTAGTTCAGTGCAGCTTGTACATTTTGCAGAGAAATGAATAACTTAAGATACGTTTGATAACCATTTGTTTATTTTCGTTAGTGACTGATTTAATTAAAGTTACTTGTACTACCAGGAAATTTTTGGTACCCAGCACAGATGTGGCATTCTAGCTTGACTTCATTTGCAGATTCAGATCAAACTGACCTTCTTACTTTTACTCTTTTCTCTGGCCATTTTCTACTCTTTTCCCCTTCTGTAATTTAGAATATTATTATTTGAAGTCTGAATGTGCTGAAAAACTCAGATCAGCATTTAAGCATTTGAAATTCACTGAATATGTTTTGTTCAATGCATTTTCATCTAATGCGTGCATAAGATGTGTTGGAAAAGCATCTGTAAGTAATTACACTCACCGTACACCTTCTCATTCAGATAATAAATGTTTTGCTGTTATTGTTTCAGTTGCACATAGCCACATATATAGAACAGGCTTACAACCATGCAGAGCTGTGAGGGAAATAGGCTAGGAGTTGCAAATGAGATAACATGGCCTTTGCTATCTGTGTCAGTTTTTCAGAAACAGAGATCATATTGATAGTTAAATTGTTATTCAGTTGTGAGAAAGAAACTGCAGCTGATGTCCTGTGAATGGGCTCATTTATATTTAAATTCGAAGGTAATCCACAGCAGATGGCAATCATATTGACGTTTTGACATTTGAGTGACAAAATATGAATAATTTTTAACTGTGAAAATGGAGGAGATGGGATAACAATTGTTTAATATTTCTTGTGTCCTACTTTTTCAGACACTTATTAGTCACAAATGGATGAACCTTGCTGCCAACGACAAGATAGAAATAAGATCAAGACTCACACAATCGCTTATGAACCAGCATTCAGCAGTGCCATCTTATATCAGAAATAAACTGGCTAAACTGGTGGTCGACATTGGGCGCAGCGATTGGCCACATTTTTATCCCGACTTCTTTTCAAATATATTACAGGTATGTTAAGAAAAAGTCTACATTTGTGTGTGCATTTGGCAGATGGTTTAACTCTTCAGAGTTATTAGCTTGTAAACATGAATTGCAATTTCGGATTTGATGTTCTTGGAAAACAAGAAGTCTCCATCTCTTTTAACCTGTCCCTCAAAAATATGTGTATGAGAAAGCTTGATGGAACCACATATCTGTGACATAGAAAAGGCAAACATGTCATTGTACTTGGCAAGCTGCCTTGTATAATAAGCTTGGAAATCTATTTAAATACAGAGATTTGAATCCAACTTTGTTCCAAAATCAACAATAGCAGACATGTCAACAAGTGCCGGCACGCCTGTCCTGACCGGTAAAAATCGACTCGGTCCGACAAAATGCTGGTCACTGTCGGATCAAATGTCCGGTAAATCTATGTCCGGTAGATCTACGCATTTCAAAAATCGGTTATAAAACGAAAGGAGTGTGAATGCACGACCATACCGGATCCTAAAAATCTGTGATGCTCCTTAACCTGAGAACACCGAACTCGTAGCACGAATGGCAGGCACTGCCTCCGAATCTTCAGTTTTGTTTATGAAAGAAGTGTATTTCCCTTCTGGTTCAGATTGCCACCTATGCCAGGTAAGTTAAATTATTTTAGCTGAATTTATTTTTTGTTGTTATATTAAGTAATTTAAACCAGAAAAAAAAATGCAAAAGAACTTTTGGAATAGGTAGTGATCTCTTATTTCTCTTTTACCATAAAAAAATTGGATTCTTAAGCGAAAAATATGAGAATGGTGCAAACCTGCAAAATTTAACTTTCAAAACGCCTGGCTGGCACACTACTAAAGATTCCCCATTGAGAACAAGGAAAGTTACTCTATTAAATAGTTTCTTAGCAGTCAATTCCCCGCAAATTTACGATAGGTCTAGTAAGCAATCGTCATGTCGTGGCCTGTTAAGTTCAGTTCTGGGGCTCTTCCTGGAAAGAAAAGAAAGACTGAGGCGTCAGAGGAAGAGAAAAAAAAAAAGGGAGAAGTTTTAATGAACAATGCAATGGCAAGTTGGAAGAGGATGGTTGTAGTGGGACAGAAATCACAAAATGAAGGAGGATAAATAAAGGATTAACATGCTGATATCATGGCACTTATTTCTTACCTTGATGTTCATATGATATTTATTTGTAATTTGATTTTAATATCTATTTTAATATACAGACGTGCTATAATAAGCACACAATATTTTGATTATTTGATAGGTGACTTAAGCAGGAAACATAAGAAGGCCAAACTACCGAAGGCAGACTGAAAGAGAAGAACAGCTGCACTCTGCTGGTTGTAGCCAGAGTACTGATGTAGTCATCCTGGACACAGAAGATGCTGCCATGAAAGAAGACAGTGGGGAAGAATCAGATAACTTGGACTATGCAGACATTGAACTAACAGAAGCTGAAACTGATGCCCTCCCCACTAATGTCATCAAAAAAATACCATTAAATTTGAACTGTTTGTTTGAAACTGTCAGAATGTGTCATTTCTTTACTCATTTCTTTACTCTTTTTTACAGATTAGAAAAAAAGCTTTTGTTTGATTTTCTTTTTATTCATTTTGATTTTTTGATCAGACAAAACATCATTCGGTCAGACAATGTCCAGCACATTTTGACCATTGTTGACATGTCTGCAATATATTTATATATTTGCTATGTTCTGAAGTAAAGTCAGATCATTTGGTGCAACACCAATTCATTTACAGCTGGCCCAGCAGCCTGACACAGCCCTGCTTGGAGTCATCCTGTTGCAGACAGCCTCTGAAGAGCTTGCAGCTCCTAGAGATGATCTTAGCATGGCGAGAAAAGATGAACTACACCGGCTCTTGCTGCAGCAGGTGCCTGCTGTTTTCAGTATTCTCAACAGTAAGTTAAGCATACTGTTCCAATGCTGGACATACAAGATATTGTACGAGGTTGTGACTAGTTGTGAGATTATGTAATTTTCTTTCTGTCAGTGTAGTTTTAGTTGTCAGACCTATGTAATTTCTTTTACTGATTATTCCTGTTTTCACATCTATGCATTCATTTTGATGTGTCCCTGTATCTCTTTGTCTCCTATCCTTTCTTTCAAACTGTTAAGAATAATCAAGTACTGTCATGTACCCATTTTCTCCAGCACAGATCATAGCTTACAACATTTGATCTCATCTTTTACAGACATTCTTGAATCAATGTTAGAGAAACATCGCCATTTAGTTGCTGCCACGCCTCCTCCATCCCCAACATCATCTGATGGTAGCTCCAGGTCATCTCGACAAAATTCCAGTCAACTCTTCTCAACATCACCCATAGCAAATGGTTTGTATCATCACAGTGGCTCTCTTGTTTCTCTCTTATCAACCTTTTCCTGCCTCACCCTCTGTCTTTCTTTAATCACTGGTAAGCTAAGGAAACCAATTTCAGGGCTTCGAACACATCTTCTTTCAATATAAGACTTTGGCAATGTTTTCTGATGGGATTGTTTTGTATGAGTGTTGCTGTTTTCATTATTCTGGGTCAAATTAAGTGTAGAAACACTCCTGGGCATGTCCACTTCATCTCTTGAGTGGGCACATTTATTATTTTACAGCCTTAACATCATCAGGTGGGCTTGCAGTATTGCAATCTCTGTTTTCATACGCATCAAATCTGCACGCACAGGTATATGGCTCAACTGTCAGATTACAAAATTGTAATGTTTGTTCTGCCTTCTTGTTTTGGACTTGTCACTTCCAGGTTTGTATATCCTAAAAGCCGGTTCAGCAAGACTACCAGGTCACTCTTTGGAAGTCTGTGCATATTAAAAATTTGGGTGTGGTTAATTAATATCACCAACCATCTTTGCTACAAAGAAAGACTGAAAACACATCAGTTCTGGTTTATGTAAACATATTTTTTCAAATACAGTAATCCCATTTGACACATTCAAAACCAGTTATCCAAAAGAGAAGCTTTGTCACCAGACATTCACTTATAGACAGAAATGCTTTACTAGTTGCTTTTCAGGTTTATTGTCCCATGTGGTTCACATGGATTGATCCTATCAGTAACAGATCTAATGTGCAGAGTTGTACCGTTTTTTCCCAAAGCAAAAAAAAAAAAAAAAAATTGGGTTCATGGTATCACCATAACCATGGTCTGGTATCCGAGACAAATGGCAAACTAACTGGCAGAAATTAGTAGCTATGTAATTGTTTGATTTTGATATTGAAGCAGAAGGAATGTGGTTGGGAGGGAAAGCAAGGAAAAAATTTGAAGACATGGTTTTTCTTTAATTTTCTTCATGATATGGTTATTCCAGAAGTAAAATACTGTACTTGCTTGCTGTTCAATTAATGCCCCATGCATTTGTTTCTGCATTACAGCCAATTTTGTTTCCCTCTTGCTTGGGAGTCCAAGCAGAGGACCACAGATGGAGGCCCTACCACCTCTAGACCCTGCTTCTCAGCAGCTCTGTTGGGCTGGACTGAATTGTCTAGCCCACTATTTGTGTTGGGTTCCTTTGTCAACAGTTATCAGACCTCAGCTCCTGTCCACTATATTTCACTTTGCGGCATTTGGCTGTCAACCTCGACCTGATTTCAAGAGTTCTAGTCCAAGTAGTACCAGGAGTGGTGCTTTTAGTAGCAGTACTCACAAATTAGGTAAAGTTCATTGGATATGAAATTATTTTAATGATGAAGAGATGGCATTGCTGAATGGTAGACATAGCATTTCCTAAAGGTTTACATGGATGTAAAGGCAGATTCTTGTCTGCTCAATTCTCTTTCATTAAAGATGCGGGAAAAGACAATTGCAAAACTGTATTGATTTTGTTATGTTACTGACATCGCTTTTTCAAAGGCTTAATTTCAGTGTTTAAGTAAGGCTTTGAATGAGACGCGCCAATCCACAGTGAATAAAATTGAAGCTTAATGAGTAAGGCATCACCAACATCTACAAAATTTAGTGAATATATTTTGTAATTTTTCCATTTTCTCTTTTACCTATCACTTGAGAGTATGCACACTGCAGTATCATTTATGATGTATTGTTTTATTGTTTGTTTAGTCGGTTGCCGCTGTTTGGCTGATAGGTCTATATTATTAAGTGACCTTTTCAGATCATGGCAAAAATTCACTGGAATGAATGAAATCTGTTTTGGGATTAGTATGCCAGGAAATTCGGGACAAGACATTAACAGTTATGCTACTTTTTCTCAACACAGGAGTCCTAGCCATGAATTGCATCAATGAAATCCTCAGCAAGAACTGTGTTCCTCAGGAATTTGAAGACTTCCTCCTACAGATGTTTCAACAGACTTTCAACTTGCTGCAAAAACTTACAAAGGAGAGCAATGCAAATTCATCTGGCAATAGGCTGGAGGAACTGGATGAGGTGTAAGAGTGTATCTTGAACAATATAAACTCTGGGATCAATATCACATTGTCAGTAGTTTGGAAAGCTTACATTTACCTAGCTGTATACTTCAGTATCTGATTTGTTTATGAGAAATTTCTTATCCTGATACATATCCACCGCATGTAATAAGTTATTTCATAATCATTATTTTATAATCATTGGTTTTGTTAATATCACTATAAGTTTTATATATTATAAATAATGTTTCAGTTTAATGTCATATTTTAAATCATGGAAACATTTAAGAAATTTTTTGTCCCTGAAGTGGAGGCATATATACATATATATATTTAATGATATCCTCTGTTTTCATAGGTATGTTGACAAGTTCACAGATTTCCTCCGCCTGTTTGTCAGTGTCCATCTGCGTAGATTTGAATCCAATCCACAGTTTCCGGTGTTGGAATTCTTATCCCTTCTGTTCAAATATACATTTAGACAGGTAATGATGTAATGACACTATGCTTTGTTCATTTGAACAGACTAGAGAATTGTTTGTGTTGAGGGTATTGTTATTACAAAATTGAATTTAAGAGATTATCAAGACAACTTAGTAGTATTCAAAACTGCATCATTTGACATTGTTAGACAGATATAATGAAAGAGACAGAGGATCTTGATCATAGTCGGGTGGCCTTTTGTGTTGTGAAATTTTGCTAAAATAATGTGTTGCTCACTTTTATTTTTTTGAGTATGTTTTGTAGTTCCAGAAATTAACAGTGCTTATGTAGTTGTTCCTACTTTTAACTTTTTATTCCAAATTCTCTCAAATTTTTAAAACTCAAACTTCATTTCTGTCTGTAAAACCTCATGGATGAATTTTCTCTCCAGCCTACCAATGACGGGTATTACAGCTGTCTGGATATTTGGATAACATTCCTGGATTATTTGCATAGCAAGCTGGAAACACGTTCAGTGAATAAGGAGGATATCTCCATGAGGTGCGACATCTTTGTACTAATTCTTAGATCACATGACTGTCAAGACTGGTGATGAAATAAATCCTAGCTGTCATGTAAAGTGTGTATTTTTTGTTGAACTGGCTGATAGGGATGACTTAAGAAGAATTGTCCAAGTTGTATGATATTTTTATTCAGATTTCTAAACCATGAAATTCTCTACTTGAATCAAGATACTCTTTCCCTAGATGGGGTTGGTCATAGAATACTGACTCTCAACTCTTACCACTGAATACAATGATCAGAGATCACAATCAATAAATTTTCGAGATTCTGTAGTGTTAGAATATCCAATCCCATTTTTTTGGTAAATGTGTATGGGTCAGTGCCAAAAAGCTGTAATATAAAATAGGACTAAGGGGTTGAAAAGTGGACAACACATATGTAAGACAAGAAAAAAGAGAATTTCTTTGACACTTTAACCATTTTTATTTCAGGTTCCATACATTTTGTAGCTGCAACTGTTCTCAATTCAGTAAGGGAGGTTGATTTTCATACGAGTGTACAAAGTGTCAGACATCACTGTGATGACAGAAAAGTGTTAATGAAGTCACTTATAGTGAAGAAATGTGAACAAGTGAACTCCACCTGTATTATGAGTGTCAAAATCATAAATGAATGCCTAATATATCACTAGTGTACTTGATGACATAAAATTTTATAGTTGGTTTAGTTTTGTAGTCACAGTTCGACACAAAATGAAATTATTGAAGTTTTTACAGATGTTGTAAATTAGTGCATATTATATCAAATATTACACCTATTACTTGGGATCATTACAATATACTGATCCTAACAGATCCCCTAGACATATAATACAATGTACAGTTATCAAACTCAGTCATTTGATCTTTAGTGTCGGACAGTAAAGTATGAAAGGTTACATGATACACAGATACCCCCCCAAAAAGTGTGTGTGTGGGGGGGGGGGNGGGGGGGGGGGGGGTGTCAGGGAGCAGCACTGTGCACCTTTCTGCATTGGTCTTTGGTTTTGACTTTGACTTCTCTTAACCTCTTCTGTGAATTTCCATCTCTCCTTCTTCTTACATTCTCTGTGACTTCTTCCTCTTAAAAAAAAAATAGGAAATTCAGAGCAAGAGTTTAAAGCAGGAATGCCATGGAAAGAACTGGAGTTTCATAAGAAATAAAATAAAGTTGGCAGATTTTGTTGAGATACAATCAGGCTTTGATCTAGATCCTAGACAAGTATAGGGCATAGGCCTTTTTTCTCAACTGTGATAGCCAGTACACCAGCCCTGAGGCTGTAGCATATTATGGCTATACCGTCTTTGGCCTGTTCTTGGAGGTCATGGGGTCGACAATGAAACGTCGCATGTGTCGTATTACAACTTGGACTGCCTAAGGCTATGATTTACAGTCCATTATGTACGACATACGCCCAGAGTGCATGGCACTCCAGCAATACATTCACTCTTTTGATTTAATGCATTTACTGCATTTATTTTATGTAGTTCTACAGATAATGTCATCACAGTTGTTGAAATTTTAATGATAGCAACAGATCTCAATGTAATAAACATTTGTTTATTTCTGTATTTAATTGCTTCATTTTGGAGAATGCATTTTCGCAGATCATGTTACGAACAGAACTACAAGAACAAGAAACAAACTGAACGTAAACAAACATGTCACAAAGACATCACAAACAAATTGATGTGTGTCAGATATCATTATAAAAACAAATATGACGACAAACTTCAAACTTATGTGGAGATGTGATGTTGGATTCCTCCATCACCAAAACTCCATCACACATTCATACATAAATGCCTCGGACAACCTGGAGAAGACGTGACTGCGATTGTTGTATCATGGTTGGACATCGCAGTGTGACGATAGAATGCATGAATTCAGGAACTTCTTTTGTTAGCCCACACGGGAAGGAATTGACGAATGGTGTGTAACAATTACCATCCAGCAAAGGATGACACTTTTATTGCCCTATGTGGGTTACCTGTACTGATATTCTGGCATTTGGCACACCATATTTTTTATTTGATAAGGGTGTGACGACACAGGTGACGTCCGACAACCTATTTTGAAAATGACTCGTTCTTACTTAATTAGCCTACAGAAAAGTTCTTTTTTTGCTTTACAATCATCCTCCTTTATTACTCTAAAATATAGTTACCAAATCCAAATGTAAATTCTATATGTGTGCTTGTTTTGTTTGTTTCCTGAGATCCAATTCCAGATGTCCTTTTAAAATATGTAATAAATCAGTCAAATCAGCAAAACACATTCAAATTTTGACAAAAACAAGTGGAACAACTGTAATCATCTTGTTCATGCTGTTTATTGCATCAATTTGGAACAACCAAAGACAAATAAAACACATACCAGATGAAAATAAACTGAGATAATAGGATTTCAAAATGGTGTATTGAAGAAAGTGAGCTATTTGGCACTGACCCATATACAGGTGTGATACCAGTTTAGCATGATAAAAGATAACATTTCATCTCCAGATACAAGGAAGCCTTGACATCATTATTGTCCAGCATTCTACAGAAATTTCAGTTTCGCTTCAACCAGTCACAGCTGGAGGAGCTAGACGATGATACTCTAGATGATGATGTAAGTAATGTGGGTTATGATCATGTTTTTTTGTCACCTAAGAAAACACCAAAGCCACGAAGATGCTTTCACAAACTGCCACCATGCCAAACATTGCTGTGCCATTTATTTATGATTATACAGTAGGTCAGTTAAACTGAAACAGGTTAATTAGAAAACATTTTATCTGAAGATTTTTAACTCGCCAAAGACTTGATAGGTTTTTAATGACCTGGAATTATCATATTAAAATTATACAAATTCCAAGAACAGTCTACAACATAAAACAAAAGAGAATTGGACTGTTTTTGTGAAAAGGACATCTCATATAATAGTACTCAGCCATGTGCAAAGAGGACAATGTCTTAGTTCATATTAGTTCATGGCTAATGCCTGATAGAGGATGTACATACACACATTTAGTTTTCAGTGAGTTAAAAATCATATATTAATATTATACCTTATAAGCTCACTCCTTTTCATATGAAAAAGAAGAGTATTTTATTAAAAATTTCTGACATTCAGTCATGTGATAACCACCTATCAATACCTGATCTTTGCTGTCTGAGGAGACTGTTTAATCAGCAATGTTCAGGAATATGACTATGAATGTTTTCCGACCTGTAGGCAGCTAAGCACCTATATGTCTCCTTTTATGGATGATGGCCATGAGAAAGAAACAAGTAATGCTGTTTGTCAGTGTGGCATAATCGCATTCAGTAGCTGAGTCTGTCAGTACTGTTTTATCAGAATCAGATGCACACTTCTGTTTTGTTTTTCCTACAGCCAGTGAAAGGATACCGATCCAAATTTAAATCTGCTCCTCCAAACGACACTTAAAATGCACATCCTCCTTCCTTTGTTTTATCCTGCCGTAATTTTTCACACAATATCATCATCCAATTTAATTGTCATTTTATGTAGTTTAACTTTACTGATCACACATTCTTTTTCTTCTCTGCGTCAGTGAACTTATAGGTATATTAAAAACTCCTCACCCAGTTTTTTACACTGATCACTTAGGCAATATAAAAGCCACTTTCATGGTCTTCTGCTGTGCTGCAGCCGTTGTTACAGGCCCTCCTTTTAAATAGAAATATGATTAGTCTGAAATGATTTGTCTGGTATCTTTGATTTGGTTTAAGTAATTTCAGCAATATATAAAACATGCCTAACACATGTGAAATCCATACCAAAGTCATTGTCAGTAATACAAGGGTCCCTTCGCCTGTCTTTGTAAATCATTGCTTGTTCCATATCTTTTCTTTGTAAATCACTGCACACTCTTTCTCCCAGACTCTTTCATCAACTCAACACAATTCAGTACTTGTTTTCATATGTTGGTGGTGTCTTGCTAGCAAAATCATATTTCCCATAAGCTCTGGAACACAATATGTGTAACTTCTTTCACATATGCATTTATAGGCAACAGAGGACGACTCATGATAATCTCTTAACTTCTCTCACGTTTAGCCAACAGGATATGAACTGAGACCAGGTATAATCTTTAGTGTGACTCAATGAGAGGCAACCACACTGCAAACTCAAATTGTTGAGCAAAATGAATGGTATCTTAAATTGTAAATTTTATAGTTTGAAGTATGGTTATATCTTATTGTCTGATTCAGGAAAAGACAGAATGGCAACATTTCCTACGACAGAACTTGGAGGTTGTAGCTAAAGTAGCCGAGCTCATGACCCCTGAAGTCTTTCAGTTAGTGGTAAGTTGTCTTATTGTGTCGTGAATTGCCCATTGCACTTTATGAGAGTACCAGTGTGCATCAAGTTTTGCATAGAGATTTGAAAATGAAGGGAAATTGAAAATACAACTTTTATTTTTACCCCTTAGGGAATTTGATTTACAATGCTATACATCTCATTCATAATATATAATATAAAGATATAGAACAATACACATCATACATTTGCATCCAATCGTTAGTGTGAAGATTGGCCTCGTCATCATGGTGGTTATTTGTGTTTCATCATAGAGAATGCTTGGAAATGCTAACGAGAGATTCAATCTAATATATATGTACTTACATTTTTGGAGATTATAATGGAAATCAATTACGTGTGGCAATTATGCTATACTGTATAGCTATTGTAGTAATAATCTTTTAATTTGTTGAGTTTATTTAGTAAAAGTATTTTTCCTGTTTCGTTCTTTGATTTTTCAGTGGGATCCTTTCCAAGAACATGTAGAAACTTACTTTGGGATAGAGAAGTTTGTTGACAATTCTGGCTTTGAGAGGCGGCTGCGTGTTACAGCTGAAAATGATTGCAGGAGGCTTCACTGTGCTTTAAGAGATCTTTCATCCCTATTGCAAGCATTAGGCAGATTAGCAGTGCACTTTATAGGGGAGCATTTTATCTCAAGATTTTCAAATGCTTTGGAGATTGTTTCTCGGTCAGTATTGAATTGTAAATCATGCCGTAGCTCAGTGTATGTTGTTGTCAAATATGAACAGCAGTAGTTACCATAAACATATGGGAATCATAAATTGTGGCCCAGTTTTTAGCAAAAGACTAGCCTCACAGGACAATGTTCTTAGATTGCTGGTAATGGGAAGGGAAGGGAGGCAGTTTCGGTTTCAGAGGAAAATTTTGTGGTCAGGTAATATTTTGACTTGTTTGTGGAGACCAGTGGGGTACGATAGCACTGTAGACCATAATTCTACCCAAAAAAAAAAGGAATATGTTAAGAATGTGGTTGTGATAGATGCATGTGTTTCAATTTTTCATTGTTATTTGGTGATCCACCTTTTTATGTGGTAGGTATAAATCTGATCTGAGAATGATTTTGTCAACAGATTAGTCCAGGTAACATCCTATGGCAGCAGAATGAAGTTTTTTGAAGTGACCACTTCAGCAGGTGTTCTACAGCAAGATTTCATTGAAGTGTAAGGGTTTTTTTTATTTCTGTGCCTTCTGTGTCTGTGGAGGTTGCATGACACAGAGCATATGAAGAGAATGTATATGTCAATGCACATCAGTTATTGTAAGCTCTGCATCTCTCTGTTCTCCAGACTGCATCTGTAACAGAAGGGCTTATTCAGTTTTCTGCTTTGTGACATGCTAAAAATTTCCAGTGAGTGTTTACATAAGTTGTGACAGGACTTTTTTTGGCCATACCATAAATTATGGTCCGTACAAAAGTCTAGAAGTCTGGAAAAAGTCTGGAAAACGATATTTCCATTTAAGTCTTAAAAAAAGTCTGGAGAATGGTTTTTTTTAAACAATCCAGGCAAAAAGTCTGGAAAAAGTCTTGAAATTCATTATTGTCGGCGCTGCGATATAATTTTGAAAATTTTTTTCGCAAATGCAGTCATTGCATTTACAGTGAAACCTGTCTTCTGCAGCCCCTCCGATGAGCGACCCGCTCCGATCTATGGACACTTTCAGTGTTCACCGACTGTTTTTACACTGAAACCAATCACCGATCAGCGGCCCCCTCTAATCGCGACTCGCGGACACTGATCAAAGAGCCGTCTCTCACTGTGACGAGCGACCACGTGTGCCCTATGCATTTCCCGGGTCGGAAAGCCCGAGTCCCAACAATCACCGCTTTACCTACATCAAAGAGCAGAGGGTATGGCACGGTGACTGTGGTGGTGGGGAGATCAGGGTGGGAAGAAGACCATGTCTCAGGTATGCCTGCCACAGGCGTAATTCAGGTTGCACAATATTACTACGAAGCCCACATTGCCCCCTCATATTTGGCGGCGTTGTAATCGCGACTACCGACTAGTGTAGCCGACACCGGACAGCTCATTCCGTGCTACCAAAATGCTGGGGCCAGAGACAAGTTCAGTATCGGTGACGCGTTAAGGTGCCCAATGGCTGTGAGTTCAGTTGTTGAGGCAAAGTCCATGCGGGGCCACAAAGCGAAGCAAATCTGCCCTCAGAAGATGCCCTCTTCGGCAGGCAGTAAAATCCACTGAAGGAAAAGACCGCACAAACAACATTAAACTAGCTTTAGAAGTAAAGAAAAGAAAGTCAGGGAAAAAAACAACCAAACTTCTGTGATTAGAAATAAAGTGCACTACAGTCATCGGTAGGCCTAACATTGATATCTGCTGAGAAGGACACGTGGGACTTTGAAAGGATATTAAAAGCAATTTCCAACCTATCAAATGGAAATGCAACGCAAGTTGAGGGGAAAAAAATCCAGTAAGCCACCCACGCAGGTTCTTTAGTAGAAATTATGCTTTTTCTTCTCTCTTGCCTGAACGCACCCAGACAAACCGGCGCCGCGAGGTGAGTTGTACTCACTGTTCACACCTAGGCCTAGCAGCCAGAAAAGAAAAAAAAATGGTAATCAGGGGTGGAGGGGAGAGGTAGCCTACATACTACACAGTGTCTGGTAATTGTTATTATACTCCAAGCAAACAAGAAGGAATCACTTTGTATTTCTGATGAAGGTACAGGATTATATTTTTTGCTGCGTGACTATCCGTGACTGGGTTCTCCATGAATGGGGGAACGGGAATAATTATATAACCTAAGTCAGGATTTCTTCTGGTTTGAGGGGTTTTTTAATACATACTGATCACACAAACTTACAGACTGTCAATAGGACGACAGATATGCCCCAGTTGCAAGCTTACTACTCAGCTATTTCTATTACCAAGAGCTTTTTTGTTCTCTTTTACAAACATTGAGGGATAAACAGAATTATGTACTGTAGTTAAATGAGGGCCAAATAAAAGTGACTGTAAATGGCCTCCAGTGGGCTATAATAATTCAAATGGTAAAAGAGTATTTTCAAATGTCTGGTCTTTAAATACTGTACATGCGGTTTGTATTTGTACCATCATATTTGTCTCATGATATGAGGCTCATAATTTGTGATATGCTTTTCAAGTATAAGCCATAGGAAACATTGTTTACTTCGGTGTACTTGGAGAACCCAACTCTCCCTACGATGAAGAGCAACTGTGATGTAGGGACACTTTTCTGATTTCCCGTCAGTGTCCCTTCATCACAGGTTTTACTTTATTACTAAATATTACATTATCAATACTACCCGAAACGCCAACTTTCAGTATCTGATCATATCGTTGATTTTGCTGTTGCTGGGCGGCTTCCGTGCGACCCCAATCGATCGGCAGGGAATCGCCCTCTTGTAGGGGAATTCGCTTCAGTTCGTCATCCCCACAACGGGACAAAAACAAGGATTTACATCTACATGTCATGAGTTGTGGGTCTTGAATTTTGAAATTGAGGTCTTGAAAAGTCTGGAAAAAGTCTTGAAAAAAATTTTCAAGGAGCTGTATTAACCCTG
>JAWQUT010000455.1:293213-316255 GCA_033807755.1 Ellobium chinense
TGTACAATATCTGATACAGAATGTTTAGCATCACTGTCTGCTCACGAAAATTGCAAGATTTGATTGATCATTTACAAAGTTTATGCCGCATTTTTCTCTTTGTCTTTGTTTCCGGCATTCATTCTGCCTTTTCGTCGACTCCAAATAAAACTTAAAATTTCGTACTGGAAAGACATTGCGTTCTGTTTGCCACTGGAAATTTGAACGCACACGCCGACACCAGATCGACGAAACAAAATAACATTTCTCTAGCGGATGACGTTATCCAAATTTGCGTATGCGGGAATATTCATAGGCGGGAATCACAGCTGCTGTAATGCTTCGGGTGAAGGGGTGGATGGAGGGGGGGGGGAGGGAGAGAAACATGATAGTTCACAGACGCTTCCCCCCCCCCGGCAAAGCCGGGATACTTCAGCTAGTGTCAAATAAGAGCTGACATCAGAATCTAATCTCTGTTCCCAAGACCTTTGGAATGGACTGTTTATCACAGAGTACCAGCATTAAAATCTGTACAATATCAGGACACAACATTAAGTTCAGTAGCAAAAACTCAGATTGTGATGGAGTGGTGAACTAACAAAGCAGACCAAAATCTAGTCATGATTTTCCTCAGCACTCATTTTTAATACCTTAATCCGCAGAAAGAAAAGCATTCCTCATTCTGTTATTATTCATTTATGTGAAGATAACTTGTTTTTTTTTTATGACAAGAGGTGAAAGATGAGCTTTGTTTGTCCACTAGTCACATGTAGTGTTCATTAAAATTCCGTCATTGGTCCAGAAATTCCCTCAATTTAGAGGGAAAATTCCCTCATTAGCATGCCCAAAGGTAGGCATCTCTGCTGATAGTTTCCACAGTTTCCTCTGTATATCATGGCTATGATGGAAGTAGAAGCCAGTTTTGTTTATGCAGCTTGATCTACTTCTTTTATCATTTTATCATACTACTTTACTTTCTTTTACCATACTTAAATCTCATACATAGAGAGGCTGGCATAGGGTACTTCACAAATCATGAGAGCATCAGTTATAACTATTGTGATTTCTGAATTAACATTCCATTGCTTGTTTGCAGGTTCAACTTCTTGTCTACCGCTCACTGTCACACTACTTGCTACTGCCTTGGCCCAGTTTAGGAGTAGATGAGCAAGACTGGGAGAAGAGGGCCTCTCATCACAAGACACTGGTCTCACAGTTGACAGCTCAGTTTGTAGCTCTCGGGAATCATCCAGGATTGGCAACTTCTAAGCCGGCACAGGAACAAGGTATACTGGGATATCATCTGTTGCACTAACATTTTCTGGCAGACCAGTTTTAGAACTATAGCCACCCCATGCCTGTTGTGTTTCCCCCACTTTCCAAGTTTTGAAATGGGCCCCCTTCCTCACATAACCAGGTAGAAGCCTTGAATAATATTACTAAGTTAGAGGAAACTGCTTTTAACATATCATGCATCCCTGACTTGCTTTAACCGCTTCTTTTTTGAGAAGCAGTTGTTTGACCATGAGAGTCTCCTTTCTTCAAACTTCTGGTGTGAATATTATAATAGTATTTGATGTTTAATTACAGCCAAGCCAGTGATCAAAAAGACAATGCTCATCTGTCAGGACTGGGTGGAATCTTTGGCTGGCGAAGTGGTGAAATCTAAACAGATTTGCTGTCAGTCTCTGCAGGAAGTGACCCAAGTAACACTCACCATCTTTCCCATATATGTGCATGATGTTGACGTGGTGGAACATATCATGATCTACTTTCTGGCCATGTTTCAAGGGCTGCGAGTGCAGATGGGTGTTGCTTTTACTGAGAAGATTATCCACACATTTATGAATGTGTTTTCAAGGTATGAGCTGGTTACAGGCATTTGTGTTGTTCTGCTATGAACACAATTAGGTATTTTCAGTTCTGTTACGTGTTACATGCTGGTTTGGTTACAAGCCGGGCTGCTCTTAATCAGTGGTGAGCAACCATGCATGTGCAGAGCATGTAAACAAACTAATGTGTGAACAGCACATCCTAAATCACATGATGGAACTGAAAATAACTAATTAACTTTCACAGGCTTGGATTCAGTTTTAGCTCTTGATGTAGTCAACATTTTACTTTGGAAATATTAATTCAACTCCTCCATCTTCTTCCCTTCCCCCTCTCCTTCCCTTCCCCCTCTCCTTCCAAACAGAAATTGATATTGTTTGTTTTATTTTTCTGTGTTGGAATGAATGGTTAGGATGTAAAAAAATGTTAAACAATTTCATTAAGAATTTTTGAAAGCACATGGAGCAACTTTTGAAAGAAAAGCAGTGTTGTTAATAATCCTTAGAAATTACTAGCACTGATGACTAGGATGCTACATCAATTGATTGCATTGATTTGTACCTATAGTCTTTCCTTTTCTCTTCAGAGAGCTTCTAACTCAGACAATTCATCAAGAGACTAGTGGTGCTTTTAGAGTGATTGAAAAGTGAGTTTGCTACATTTTTGATTTTATGCCATCATGTGGTATAACACTATGTTACTCATCTTTAACTTTTAGAGCCAGAATCTAAAGATTGGAGAAAGAGCCTCCATTTCAACATCCCATTTATTTTACATTAATACATATAAAGTGTAGGTTTGATATGGGCAACTAGAATGCTGCTTTGTTTTATGCAATAACTGTGTTGTATTTATTTGAGGTGTGGAATGGATCACATATTTGTATACTTTTTGTGTGCCCGTGAATTGTTAGCTCTACAGTAGATGAATAAAATTATTTCACGTAAGTTCTTATCTACGCCTATTTTTCTGTGGGTCATGTGTTTTCTTCTTCTCTCTATGCTGCTTTTCCTCCCCCCTCCCCACCCCCTTCAAAAGAAGACTTCGAAAATTGTTACACAGACATCTTATAAGTCACATTTTGAAAAATTGAGACACAGATTTCATGTTTTGCGCAGAATGATTCAGCTACCCGTATGAGATTTAGAACACACAACAATAATATGAACAAGTGTGTGCTCTGTTTGATGTCATGTAATATCTTCCCTGTTTCTGTGTGTACTATGGATAGGTCAACAGTCTTCCAATAATACATGCCCTCTCATGTGGCTTGTGTACCTGTATGAAAATTTTTAGCAGCCCTAATATTGCCAGAACATACTATGGGAGCTTTTAGTAAATTGGTATGTATTATTACTCCACATTTCTCAGTCTGTCTGTGCTTAACATTGAGCATTTTGTTCTCTCCAGTTTTCTTAAGATCTTGGAACTCATAGTTCAGGAACCAGGGTCTCAGTTCAAGGCTTTCCTTCCTCGCATAATCTCAATTGCAATGGAACAGATCTATCCTATTGTAGCTCCGGTAAGATATTAGGGAAGGAAGCTTTGTCAAATTACACACACATTATACTGCATTTAATATTCAAAGATGGACATTTTCAGGACATCGTACATTTCAAGGAGTCTTGTTGAATTTCAGTGTAGCAGTTTCAATATATTTTGAACATTTTCATGCTTCTTGAAAGGTTTGGCGGAACACTGTTAAAGTAGATTTCAAAATGTCTGTTCATGGTCTCAAGTTGTGTTCCTATTTTCTGAAGCCTTGACAAATACATTATTGTCATGTTTAAGAATAATGCAAGTCGGTCATTGATAAAATGATTATTTTCATTCTTTGCTGCCCTTGCATCGTGCAGAGACCCTCACCTGATATGAAGAGTGCCTTGTACCATCTGCTTCATGAGATCCTTGTCAGCAACTGGAAATACTTTTTCAAAGGATCTGTTCTGGATGTGATGAAGGAGACTGGGGATGGTCTAGAAAACAGTGCTCAGTTTATCTCAATTTTGCAGGTATGTTTTAATTTGGGCTGGCGGAATTGTTTGCAAACACAGAAAAACTTATAAGCTTTTTATCATCTGGTGTTACCCCGCAACATTTTCATTTCCACACAGTATGGTACATTTTAATTCATATATGTAATGATTTTATAGATACAGGATCATCATTTAGCTAGTCATGATCAAGTTAGAACTTTATTAGAGTAACCGCATGCATGCATCACATCCCTGGGCACAACTGATACTTACATATGGATAGACTTCTCACTTGCAAGCAAGCATTTCTTGTGCTGTAATTGATAGCAGAAGTATTGATAATTGCCTCTTTCAGAAAGAAATGAGGAGCTGTCATGTTCTAATTCTTATTTCGAGATTCATGCCCTCATGAAAATCTTTGTTAAACTACTGTAAGACTTACTTTCACATGCCTCATTTTGTTTCAGGCCTATGGCCAGTCATTCTTACAGACTGACATCAGTATTTTTAGGCAAAACTTAGAATCTCTGGAGACACTGCATTTCAGGTGGAAGTTGTACAATAAGGTAAGCAGTATTAAAAATATTTATTACAACTTATGTGGCATCTAGGATATTCAGTGGGATCTCAGCAGTAAGGAACAATCTGTTGTGTGATATGATGCCCACTGTAATAGGCTAAGAAATAAAAGATTCAAACTGGCATGAACATTGTTTTCAAAGGAGGTATAACTAAGTTTGAGGCTAGACAGACATGGAGGCCATAGTATTTTCTAATATTTCACACCACTTGAAAATTTTTCTTTGAAACAGGTTTTTTTTTTATTTCTTCACATATTTGCGAGATTGCTTAAGTATGATTAGTATGAAGAAATGGGTTTTGGTGGAGTGCTCTCTGATTCTGAGCCCATGTTTTGATAAGCAGGAGCAAGTTTTAATACAGATAAGGGTCATATGTGGTCCTGAATTGTGACTTTGGGTGTGTAACATTGCAAATACTCAGAAAGCTCACTCTTTTAACTGATATCAAGGACTGGTACCCACAGATAACTGACTTTAAAACTTGTTTTGCCTTATTCATAATCTTTGGAGATGGAGGCTTGTATCTTTGTTGAATGAAGAATTGAAGAAAGGTTTTTCTAAATTTTTGCTTCTCAAGCAGGAATGGAACAGCTTCCAGAATGCCAGAAATTTTTTTTATTGTTTTCTCTCCTATACACTGGTATTTCATGTACTTAAAAGGACTAGTTTTAGAGTTACCATCTTTGTCTTGTGTTTGTTAAAAAAAGACTTTAAGAAATATTTGCCATGTTCTGGTTTCATCCTTGTTCTGTTCAATAGAAGTGAGCAAACCAGCGATTGGGAAGGCAGTTTTCATATGAATAAGTTAGAGTACTTGATCCCTAATATTTCTAAATTTAATGTGATGGAAGTGGCAAAGCATGAAGTGGGTTGGGAAGGGGGGNNGGGGGGGGGAATTACTTCCCTGCTATCCATATTAGATTAGATACAGCTGCCTTTGTGCTGCATTATTCAGCAATCTGGAAGCTTGACTGAGTGTTGTGACAGAAATTCTCGGTCCACCCACAGGATTTTTACTTAGCCTTTTTCATCATTAAACCTTCAAACAAGGGGTGGAATTCCAAAAACCATCAAGGGGGTAGCTTCCCCAGTCATTCAGTTTACATCAGTATATTTTACTACTGTGCTTTCAGCAAATTTTCAGAGAAGTGATGATTCAACAGTTTTTGAAGGTGCTGCTGGAAGTCTTGGTTCAAAAGTCACATGACCTTCTGCAGGAGGAAATTGTCATCTCGGTCTACAACATGGCTGCTGTTGACTTTGACTTGTTTTTCAATGACTTTCTTCCCCAATTTTTGGCCTCGAGGGAAGGCATTGACAACAATCAGAAAGAAGTGCTGGCCAAAAATTTCAAAATTGACAGGGTACGTTTTACAGACTTTTTGTCATTTTTCCCTAGAGTACTGAATACTGCGGCATTAACAGAACAGCTCAGTGAAAGTGTTGAAGAGAGATGCAAAGTAATGAAATTGATTGTTTGTGTATGATCATCATCTATTTAATATAAATCACAAACACCACATCAAGACATTGCAAAAAAACTTGTCAAAAAAAAATTCTAATTCTTTCTTCCCCCCCCCCCAAAAAAAAAAAAANCCCCCCCAAAAAAAAAATGAAGAAAAAAATTTTAAATCACAACAAATAATTGACCTGTGCTGACTTTTTCCAACATACATCAAAGTATCTCCCTTTGTTATATTTACCTTCCTTCTCATTTGATTCTAGCTTTCTTTTAACCCTTAAAGAATGTGTGTGCATAATTATTGCTATGAATACAGTCTCACACCAGATGATAAAAAGCTTATAAGTTTTTATTTCATGATTGGCGAAAGCAGCAAATTCTGTTTAAGATATTGTTCCTCTTGTTTGTATCACAGGAAATGAGCAAGAAAATAGTCGTATCATTAGAGGCCAGTTTGTTATCAACTAAGTTTGTATTTTTTCAGGACCTGCCATCATTTACTCAGTCCGTGCAGAGATTTGTGAATGATATTAGATACTACACTCTCATCAATAGCAGCCTTCCTGCAGGCTCTGTCTCCTTTGTTTGATCCTGTCTGTACCTCATCAAGATATCAGCAACATTGATATTAACGGGATTTGGACATCCTGCACATCCACTCCCAGATTCTTGTAACCTCTATTGTGGGTACATGTAATGTTTGCTCACTGCCTGGAAGAGTACACTGCACTGATCAGAGCAAGGAAAGTACCTGGATATTTTCTTTGGCAAATAAAGTAGCAGGACCTTCTGAACTGTTTGCTATCAATGAGCCATTATTGAATGATTTGTATATCACCAAGTATCTTTATGAAATTCATTCTGTATTCATACAGTTCGGTTTTACTCTTTAAACCAGTAGAATTCTTTTGACAGATCCACTATTATATCAGACTTTCACGGCATGATGCTGTTGTATGGAAAAAGACCATACTTGTCGAAAAGTGTTATATTATAAGAGGCAGAAAGAAACTTTTTTTGGCCGCACCTTTCTTTATCAGTTAATCAGTGACACATCTGGCTGACCATCTGAGAAACTATAATAGCTACAGAAGAATAATTGAGATAGAAATACAGATAACATTTAGCCTTATACAAAGATGCAAAAATGTGAACGTGACATAATTTGGTGGATTCTATCTTTTTCTGTTAAATGGCAAGTCTTTAGAACATAAACATTAGAGGAACCAAACCCATGAACCCTAATCCAGTGCAAAATCATTTGGACATGGGGCTTTAGAGTTATCAGAGAAGTTCCTCTTTAGTTTTAAAAAGCTTTGTGTCCCAGGAATAATAAACCTCCTGTTGCCATTGTTAACTGTTTAACTCATACAGTTGATGTATTGGTTGAAGAGCAAACTGCACCCCTTGCAAGGCCAGTCATCTCTTCCCTGCTGTGTCATGGCAATTTTGACACATTTGAAATACAGTCAACTCTGCATAATCGCAACTCCTCAGAATCACAGGAAAAGTTGTGATTAACCGGGGCTGATATTTTGGGTCATTTATTGCAAAGATGGAGGGGAGGTAGGGGTGTTTGCATTCTCTGTGACAGAATGATTTGGGGGGTGGTGGGGCAGAGTGGGCCTACTGTGTTCGGGACAGAAGCATTATTATTGGAGATAGCCAAGGCCAAGGAGAGTGCGGAGGTAGAGAGGAGGGGCTTATCACACCACAGTGTGGCAGCTGTCACTCAGTCAACTGGTCTATCCTCCATCGAGCAATTTCAGCCATCAGTGTAAATATTTATTCATCAGTTGCAATCCTTCTACCGCTGATCTTCGATTTTTACGGCTGCTGAGGAGTTGGGATTATTCTTTGACTTTTATATAGGAAAAAAATCGGTTCCCTGGGGAAAGTTGCGATTAAGCGGAAATGGTGATTAAGCGGAGTTGACTGTATTAGCAGATATCTTTTTTAGTATAAATTCATGTTTATTTAGCACGCCAGAGACAGGACAGTGCATCAGCAATCATTCTAGTCACAATAAACATGACAAGTTACAATCAGAAAACCAGTGACAAGAGGAGCATACTCACATTGTCCAAGGGCAAAGGGATAAACTCAATGTCACTTACTTGAGTCTGCCATTGGGGTCACAGAGTGTTTCCTGTATGAGAAAAGATTTCTAAGGTGTCACATTTCCAGATCAGCAACTGACTAAACTGTTTACAGTAAACAGACTGTTTTTTTTGTTTTTCTTTGCTGTGCACTAAGGTGGGATGTATGGCATAATGCTTAACTACTTTTCATCTAACTTAATGCCATTACCTTTTGAACATGTACACAGGCTAAACCCTGATACATCAGACTTAAACAGTGTGGGCTAGAATACTGCCTGCTGTCACTGTCTTTTCATTTCTCAGAACTGCTGGTAGCACAGCAGAACAATTCTTTAACAGAAAGAATGTGTGCTGTTGAACATGGCTATGCTTGCACAGCACTTGGTCTGCAATTGTGCCATATTGCACTGCAGCACACTTCTTAAAAAGAAGAAGTTGATGGGGTAAGAAAGTTCTAATGTCTAATTTCAGTCCCTTGGTTCAAGCAAAGAATGGCTTATATAAATCCCCTGAGACTCTCAGGGCGTAACTCAGGCCAGCAATAAATCTCTGTGTCTTATACCTGGAAAATGTGAAGTTTTGTATACAGGACAAGCCCAGCTACAAACAAATCCAGCCAGTTAACCACAGATTTTGCACTTTATTAATTATATATCCGTGAGATAATACTTGTTCAGGATTTACTAGCCCCAGTCACTTGCATCCATATGTATGGCAGAGCAATGTATTTACATATTTTTGCTTTTCTGTCAAAATTTATTATAAATATGCTTTCTGATTTTTAATTAAAGAAGACCTCATGCATATAGGAACTCTCCTTAAAGTTTCAGCTACAAGCTTTGAACCATGCCATGGGTCAGTTTTGCAATAAATGTGTTTTCTTGAAATGAGGAATTGCTTAGAAATGTCAGCCTGCCTTTGGATGGAGGAACAGAGTAGTGGATGTCATTGAGATTGTTTTAAATTTGTCCATATTATGTGAATGAGGATATGTCTGATTGAGATTGTTTTAAAGGTGTCCATATTATGTAAATGAGGATGTGCTTATGAATGCAAGAAGTGTAACAGTTGTTCTGCATGCATTTCTGTTGAAGTAACATGCAGTCTAGCATATGGACTCAAAACATGCTTTTGTCAAAATTATCGTTAAGTCTAGCATTTTCTGCAGGGTTCTTCCTCTTTTCACTGCCAACACAGAATTAATTAGGAAACTCTAGTGGATTCTGTTGAATCCACAGTTTAACCATTCTCTAGGTTTATCTTACTGCAGCCTCACTGTCCTTTGCCACGTTCACCTCCCCAAATCATCACCCAGCGCTGTTGGCTGTATTAACTCATTCCATGCCAGTATGTTTTCCATGTTTTTGCCAGGCCACTATTTTCTAAAAGTACTATTTCTTACAACAGCTCAAAACTAATGCCAGTTTTATGAACGGGAGTTTAGGAAGAGTTGTCGTTACTTATGAGTACTAAAAAGTTTCAAACCAGACCTGTAGTAGCAAAACAAAAGAAGACCCTGATATCGACGATACATCGTCGATTGGCGCAGCCACGGCAACATAAGTCGACGATATATCGTCGATTGGCATGGAATGAGTTAAACAGAATTGTGAAGCTTGACTGACAGTGGTGTCCAGTTTCACATATTCATTGGAACTAAGTAAACTGAACAGGATACCAGAGTCCTAAAGAATTTGAGTCATCTGAGCTTAACTGCATGTGGGTTTGTTTTACAGTAATCCTTGATTTGTAAGTAATGTGCCATTCTTGTGCAACTTCTTTCTGCAATAAATTGTGTTTCAGTTCCGTTTGCAGGAGTTGGGGGAAGGGGACGCGAAGAGAAGAATGGGGGCTTTCATCAGCATTTAGCTGACATTCATTTTTGTTGTTCTGCATCCTTGTAGAGCGTTGGAAAAGGTCTGTACTGTAAATATTTGTTTTTATGCCATTTATCCATTTAATATTTATTGTAATACTGATTTTTGTGCGTCTCCATGTCAGAAATTGTTGTTTGTATGATGTATTGAGATGACACAATAGTATTCCAAACTGTGCTGTAAAACTTCATCCATATATGACTTTCACTGTACTAAGCCTCTGCTAAATATACATGTCTGGTGTTGACCAAAGGCCTGTGATGTATCCATGGATAAAGCTGGATGAATCATATTGTACAAAAAGTTACAGACTGGTACTGATACATTATGTGGATCTTTTTATGTTCCTGCTCAAAATATTTTCATAAACTTGTAAATATTGGCTACTTGTAAATATTGGCTGCCTGGTGACAGACTTGGGAACTTGGAACGGTAGTGGAGTCTGTGCCTTAATGGTGTGCCAGAAAGGGTGGGGGAATGGGAATGGGAAAGGTTCAGAGCTTGCGAAAATGTCCATAACAGAATTTAGCATTATCAAAATTAACAAACATTCAGCCTACAATAATTCCCTATATGCACATTTTTTTATGAAAATCAGTTCCCAGTGTTTCATTCCTTTTGTCTAGAAAGTTTTTTGATTTGGAGGTTAGGTCATTTCATCCCTGATTAGGTATGAAAGGATGTAACAAGTGTCTGTTGCTTGCACAGAATGGTGCAATTTCATTTTTTTATGGGTTTGAGCAATTCCAAAAAGCTGGTCAAACTTGGTTTGTCATAAGTTGGCAGTGCTGCAACCAAATTGTCCTTTTTTTCCCAATGGGATCTGCATCTTTCTTTATCTGTGCATATCAAATGAAAAAGATCATTTTCCTCAGTGCAACCTGAAAGGCATTTCTTTCCAGCAATAACAGCTGCATGTGACAGCTTGTTATCGTGTCATGTGTAAAAATGATAATTGTCACAACATGAAGGCGGTGTAAATTTTAGCTCATTCCTAATCACTTGCACTCAACAAATCAGTTTTAAAATGTCTAAATATGGTACATAGAATTTTATTAGTTTATTGTTAAAATAAAATTAACTTGGTCCTAAACCAGTGGGTTCTTACATCTTATTTTTTATACATTTATGTAATTGTCATTTCCCATTGACAACAAAGACAAACTTTTTGGAATGGCTCAGTTTCCTCATTTAATTGATCTGTTTCTGTGGTTGATGGTGACATGCTGCATTTTGTGTTGTATGTCTTGTTCTGGGAACCTTTCATTCAGAAACATCCCAGTGCTAAGGGAAATGTTGAAATACAGTTGAATCTCAATATCGAGGTACACCAAAATATCGAGATTCATCTGAATAATGAGATAATAAAAGTAATCCAGGCATATGAAATAACAAGGTATAATTCTTAAATAAGTACTTAATATCATTGTCAACGTTTCACTGTATCTCCTCTGATTCCAAAGGTGCAGCTCTGGTTTCAAAAATGTAGCTCAGTGAATGATGGAAACTGCAGATGGTGTAGGCCTATCTGTCTTGCAGCCAGTCTGAATGAGGCTTATGTCACTAACCTGAGACATCAGGCTCTGGACGTGAATAGAGCCATTCAGTATTAAGTTTTTGTTGTTGAGGAACTTTAAAGTAAAATCAATTCTATACATAAAAGTACTGATTTCTTTCTATGATCAGTAATTGTGAATACATTTTAGTGTTTCTATGAGCATATTAGATGATATAAAATTGTTCTTTAGTAGAGATTTTCTTCCTTTTTTTGGTTTTTAAATGAATTGCATGGGATGACCCCCTGCTACTTCAAACGACTAGATTTCAGGCCAGAATAAAGCTAGGTCTAATTTTTTTTTCAGTGTATGAAAACATAAAGCTTTTATGTCATACCAAAAACTTGATTTAGCCAAATAGCAACTTAAGCCTTATTTTGGGCTTGGGAAAAGAAGGATCAAGCAAACCTATCCTGTAGGTTCTGCCATGATGAATTATTTTCTTCTGCTTTCCATGTTGTGTGAGCCAGTAATGCAAGTGAAAGTATGTTGGTATGACCCTGAGCACCCAAGCTGCCCCACACTCTTTGTTACATATTTGATCTTGCTTTGTTTCATAAATTTGCAGATGCTTGTAAATAACAGTTTCATTCATTGTGATGAGTCTTGTCTGAGTTTTATGTCATATGGTGGGAAGGCAAACTTTACAGGGATGGGGACATAATTTAACAGAACATCTGTCAAAGTTCGAGGAATTTATTTACACTGAAGTTACTTCAAACAGAGAGCAAACTGACTTTCATTCATAATGTAACATAAAATGTTTTATGCGACACTGTGTCTTTAATCTCCACACTGATTAATTTTCAGTAAAGTTCTAAAAAAATGCATGTACATCACTGGACTTTCTTTTAAGGCCACTGAAAACAGATCTAAACTCTTTAACACATTTACTGTGAAATCAAAACCAATGCTTTTCTGAAACACTACACAAACCATACTAACACTTCCGTAACATCAGTGCTATGGATATTACAAAATGTGCCTACTACAAAATAGTCACGTGAGTTGTATTTACAGAAACCTATAGTAATCATGGTGATCAGCTTTGGTCACATACTCTAATTGTAGAAACAAAGTTAGCAATTAGAGTCGTCAGTGATGTCGCTTTTCTTGTTTCCATGTTTCCAAAACTTATAAAACTGATAAAAACTTAAAGTAAAATAATGCAAATCACATGACATCAAGTAATTTTCAGAGGAAGTGTCATCTCTAAAGAAAAGCCATTGTTTTTTTCCGTGAGCACTGACATCTTGAACCCTCTTGATGCAGAGCTAGAAATTGTACCATTCTTTCATCACTGCTAACCTGATATTCGCAGGGTTAAAAAGAAGCATGTATAAGTAATATGTCAATGGGACTGCTCCAAATCAGCCATCCTCTCCGTCCCACAACCACCGCTGTCCACAAAAACTGGTTTCATCATTGGCTTCTTAGTGATCTGAAGTTCGCACAGTGCAAATAAAATACCATGTTATCTAATCCATATTGGATACATGCACACAATACATGATATAGTAAACCAGGAGTCTTGTTAGGGTCTCATGAGCCATCTTAAGTTTTAACCCTCACCACTGGTGGTACTCTTCTCTCTGTAGAACATTTTCACAGTTGTAAAGAGAAAGAAAGCTGATGTGGTAAAAATGATGAGGTAACTGCAACTGGAGTACTTCAAAATACAAAAACTGTAGTAGAGCCAACAATTGGAAGGGAGGGAGGCTGAAAAGCTACTTTTCCATGAGGTCACTATTATAAATTTTAGTCATTTGGTCATCTGTTGAACAAATCTGATGAAAAACCAAATCCAGCAACCCTTTTTTCCCCCCAACCATTATTCTTAACCAGAGCAACCTCGACAGCCACAATGTACACACTCCACGATCTTGCCCTGAGGAATAAAGGAAAAGAATTGGAAATAAACCAGTTGTATGTTATAATGCTGCAACAAGGAATCATTCTCCGATAATTCAGTACCAAGCTGTAACACTCCTGTAACTGCCAGGTTGGTCAAAACTGACTTTTTAATCTGTTTTATAACACTAGCAGAGGTGACTGCTGTTGCCAGAGGTGATATATTAATGAATATCAGTTGTTTCTTTTTAATTTGCTAGAGTTGCAGCCCATGCTAAATTCATGTGAATATTATTTGTGTCAACCAGTCAATCAGTCTACATCTAAACTACTAATTTTTCTTAATTATATTCTGTAAGATCATATCAAAATGCACCAGCGGAGCACTACCTCAAGAAACCTGCAGTTATATACCACATTCACTTTGGTGTGACAAGATGCTGTTGACTGTTAGTGGTAGAGTGGTGAATGATTTGTTAGAAATTGCCCAAGTAAAAACTTTCACACAAAAAAAAAAAAACAAAAAAAAAAAAATTACCGCTTTAAACTAATAAAAAAGAAATCATTTTCACATTTTTTGTGAATACGTAGCCTAAATCCAGCAAAAAGAATGTGTTCATTAAAAAAGAAACCACATGTCACATTTCAAGTCAATCTGAGCAGTAATAACAACAGTAAGTTTTTTTCATTTTTAATACTGTATTTTGTATACATGAAAATTGAAAGAATGGTGGTGGGATGCATTTCCCAAATAGTCAATGTCCACCAATGTGTGCCTCTAGTTTGGCAGCATTCAGAATACATATTTTCCATATCATTTTGTGGGAAACTGACATCTATGATTAAATATAGCATCCTGCAGCATTTTGAAAGTGAAAATGGCCATACTGATCTCTACAGCAGTGTTTATCTGAAAAGGGTCGAGCTAACACAAGACACAACCCTGCCAAGCCACTTTTAGGCGCACAGCAGCGAGGTATGTAAATACTAATGATACAATTCCATTTTGATAATCTCTTATTAATTACACCGAGCAACCCCTCCTACATCCAAACTCCATAAATTCCATCACATATTACTTATTACCTTGATGATGTGTGTTTAGCATTATATTCTCACAGGCAAATCCATCATTTGAGCATTATACTAACACTAATTTTTTAATGGCTTTGAAAAACTTTTAGAGAAAACGATTGGCAAAGTAAGTTGTTTAATGCATTCTCCGTTCTGCACTTATTCAAGGTTACTTTCCAAATGGATGAATAAGTTTATCTTATTTAAATTTTCTTGCAAGGCATATATAAACAGGCTTATGATTTGTCTGCAGACTGCGTAGACTTCTGATCAATAATTAATCAGACATGAAAGAGTGCTGAACAAGTATAAATCTATTGGAAAAATGACACTTTATCTGCATCTTGAAATCACTTATTTTAAGTCAAGTTTAGCCTGATAATGTGAGACTGAAAATTCATCTATATTAATCTAGCTGCTTACACTATTTCAGAATAAATGCAACACTTACAGACTCTAATTTGGATCTGGGTACCCTACAAATGCAGTTGGCGCCAAAATTGGTGTCCCTCACTTGAATACAGCGTAGACAGCACAAATTTTCATAGCCTTGTTTCTTCCATTTTGCTATGAGATTCTTGTCTGCAATGTTTTCCTTCAAGCAGTATTCATATAGCTCTGTGGAAAAAAAGGTTCAAAATTGCCAGCATTGCACTTGGCAGAGCATGGGAAAGGGATAGAAAGAAAAAGGTTTCCATTAAATAAATGTTTGGGAAATAAAATGGCCATTTTACTTTACCTACTGATGAAGTACATGACACTGGAAAGGCTGATATGACTGCACAGACCAGTAACTTGGCAGGCAAATACAGTAAATGAAAGATGTTCAGATCGCAAAGCGAGGTTCTAAAATGTGAGTTACTCTAAATATGCCAAGGCAAGATAACCAGCTTTGGTGATGGTCCTCATGATCACATGAAATGTGGAAATCTTGATTATGATGTCGCTGCTTAGTTCAAGCAGCCATACAAACACAAGATCTATGTTATACACAAAGCAACCATCTTAACTTTTTCCCAATAATCAAGTTAAGTTCACTTTATTGCTATTCAGCCTAGATGATATTTTGCTGTAAGATTCTTGGTTTAAAGAAATTAGTAACTTCAAGGTAAAATTAAGTAATTTGTTGCCAACTGTAGTTTTGTGTAAATTTACCTCACCCTTTTAGGATATTTATTAACCAAGCTATATTTCCATTGTTCTTTGGTCAACTCAAGTCAAATTTGGTATCACTTGAGACAGGAAAATGTGAGTAAGACAATGGAATTGGAAAATCGAATGCGCATTCACAACAGAAACAAATCTGTAGCTGGCCTGATAATAAAACCTCCTGTGTCACTTGTCAGGTAATGTATCTGTTTTATGGCCGTCAGCATTCTGAGGCCCCAATCTCTGAGGACTACTGTGAACCGACAGGAGTACTGATACGGATGTTCAGAATTTCCACTGAACAATGAAAAGATGTCTCTACCAGATCAGAAAATAATACTGCTTGCTCCTTATTGGCTAAAGTAGGATTCTAGTTTCTGCTCGAGGGCTACAGCAGAAGCTATGTATGCAGGTAGGTGGACTTAAGAAACTCAGTTTACTCAGGTAGTCAAGAACTTCCAATATCAAAAGGACATCAAAAGGACATGAGAAGCAAAGGCAAAATATGGAAAGTGATCCAACTAAAACCCTAAGAAACTTAAGAATCGAAGAAAAGTATTAAACATCATGATTAAACATTCATGGAATGCTGCAAACAATTACAGAAGGCTTGAAGATTGTGAAATTTCTTGTAAGTGACCAAAAACAATTTATTGGCTCAAACAGGTGAATCAAACTGGCTTTTTTGCAGTTGGTTTACTTACAAAATCCAGTACATGGATAATAATCATTCTAGTTCTACCATTAATGCATGTAATGCCTCAGAAATTTTTTGCTGAAGTTTTATCTTAAGAAAGTTTGAGGGCTTTCAAAATAGATGTCATCCCTCCAACGAATTCCTTTTGAGTATTTAGCCACTGTTCTGAACTTATGGTCAATATTCTATCTCAGTGCTGTATTTTATAAATAGGGAGATACTAAAATGGAAAGTATCTATTATAAGGAGAGACCAAACTCTCTCACGTTTAGATCATACTTAAAATGACTATCATAATATCACATTCTTTTGTGTGACAAGTACCAATCTTTCATGCTGCTAACAACTACAAATGTTAAATTCGAAGCTTACATAATTTCTGGGTCATGTTAACACAAAAATGGCAGATATGTACAGTGGGAACTTACCTCTGCTGATGGCCTTTCTTCGATAAAACAGATCATAAATATATCTTGACTTCTGGTGATGAAGGCGGAATATTGGCCATAAAGACTCTACTTTGCGTTTTCCCTCATGAGGCTCTGTTTCAGCTGAAAAATATTAAAGCACAGACATATGTTTCTTTCAATTCAAAAGACATAAGACCTAATTCGGTACATGACTGGGTTTGCAATATGAAGCAACTCACTAAATCAGAAACTTACATTTGATGCTGAACTTCCTTTCATTCCTTGCACCATTGGTCCATTTATTTATGCATCTTTATAAATCTTTTTGTATTTTTCACAAGATTATCCTGGAAGATTGGAATTTCACAACAACACAAAGTGTATGATTTCAGTTTCAAATGCTCTCACATTAAGATCAGTAAAAGAAGGCATGAATCATTCTATAAATTCACCCTAAATTATCACAAGCACAACATGCGAAAGTAAAGGTTTGAAAGATCAACTCATCCCATCAAAAATGACAGAATGGACCTAAAGCCATACATTTACAACAGACAAAATAAAAAACACAGAATGAAAGAGGAAAAGAGACTGTTTCATCTAAGATTCCAAGCAATCTTTTAATTTGCCAGAAGGCCACCTCATGGATGGACAGTACCTGATATTGAAATGTCTGCCCAAAATCAAAATGGCACTTTGGTTAGAACTTTTTGAATATTTACCCATGGTTCATGTTGAACCTTTGGCTGTTTCTTTTTCATCCATCTGATTCTATTCCCTCTACCCCCCTCCCCTCACAAGAACTTATCATCACAGTGTTAGTAACAGTACTTATAATGTACTTTTGGACTATAGGATGATCCCCTTAGGAACTTAAAAACTGAGTCAAATTAAAGGAAGACTGCACCGTCCTGCAGACGATATTTAATCATACGATACCCTATTATTCCAATAAAAGTCTTTCAAGTGTCTGTCACAATGATATAACACCTATGCTGGCCCCAGACAACTCACAGGGTTACATTATCCAAAGTCCCAACTGTTACAACTACTGTGCGCGTGGCGGCCATAAGCTTACGTCAAATAATATGTTCTTGCCAGTGCTCTGCGGATGGGTGATAGCATGCTGGTGTGAATGTATTAATTCCTCTATGAACAGTAGATATGCCAAACAAAATCATGATGAGCAATAAAAATGCAGAATACTCTTTCTGGCCTACACTACCAGAACCTTAATTTAAAAAAGCTGAATAATTTATTGTCAGGTAGAGGTGTCTGTAGCTGCTGGAACGTAAGTAACGTCAGCATTTTTGCCACAGGTTTCTGCTGATCGGGGAAGGGAAATAATTTTGGATGCTAGGGCCAAACCTGGTGACTCTAGCTCTCCTAATTGCGTCATATTACATACACGCACGGTAACGGAACGATGCTCTTTCTTCGCAAAATTGACTCGGTGGGCGCCATAGATAATTTTTAGAGAGAGAGAAATAGACTAGTATTGAAAAGCGGAAAATTATTTTTGATGTGGTGTCCTACAGTACACACAGCGTAGAACAGGGCGACACTTTAGTTTGCCAGCCGCGCGTCTCTTATCAGGCTGGGGTCGCCGGGGTCAATTTACCTGTCGGGGGTGATTGCTTGCGTAGCATTTTCACTGTTTTAGTCATCAGTTTCTGATGCTTACTACAATATGACATACTGTACAACCCAAAGAATTAGCTCTTTCAACAAATTGTAGGAATGCAGATCTAAATGATGGTGAAAGTTTGAAATCAATATATTTAATAGTGTTTCTACAATGCAGGCTTAAACTTTGGCCTAATTTTGAAAAAGAGTGACATTTGTAAAAAATTAATTTTTAAAAAACGGCTCGCTAAATCACACTCAACTTTGGTGGAAATAAAAGACAATACATGCACAGATGTACTCACATAATCTCAAGTGCTCCTACAATCGGATAATTCTTCTAGTAGACAAGTGCAGACAATGTGAAAATCCATCAGTAAAGTACAGCACTTTTTTATGTTAACATCGTACACATTTTTACTGGAATAATCAAAGCACATTCTACTGATAGAATCGACACTTCTATAAAGCACCAAACATTAAAAACATACAAAACATTAAAAGTATTCCTTTCAGACAAATACAACAGCTATATCTTCAAGGTGGCGCACATATTGTATTAAGCAAAGTTTGATTTTTGTGTGGTGGGTAATAAGACTTACTAAAAAAAAAAAAATCATGGTTACTTCTGTTTCGAAAAGCATGAAACCGCTGCATGCAGCATTGGAGACACTTGGAGTAGGTGTGAATTCATGATGAACTTTGGCTTCTCAGTGTCATTCTGGACTCCAGAGGTTCGCTTTTCGAACTTTTTTTATGGCGATATGTTGCACTTTTGCACTCCAATGTTTTCATTGAACATGATCCAGATATCTTTACTGGCCTCACACAAAGATTTAGCATTGCTTAAGATCGTTTCGCTTTGTACTCTCTTCACATTGCATATTGTCTTAACACGTTTTGGGCATATTTATTATGTATTTGGAATGGCTCTCCTCCTTGTCATTGTGAACATTGATTCCAAACACAAGAAGAATATTTCCTGTAAAGCTTTCATTCAGTTTGGAACAGTGAGTCTCCAAAGTGTGATCCATATTGGCAAAAAAAAATTATTTCATCGCCGATAATTGAGAGTAGCACAAAAACAGACTTATAGGAGCAAACCAAATTTTAGTCAGTTAAACTTTGTCCATTTAGGAATAAATGTGGGGAAAAATGTTTGTAGGTTAGCGAGCCGTTTGTTTTAAATTAATTTTTCAAACAAATTAGTAATCATAAACTTGATTAAAAAGTAGCACACTTTCAAATGGCTGTAGCTCAGAAACTAATCATCGTAGATGTATCGAATTTTATGAGATCACAAGCTATAATGTTCGCCTTTCACGCAGTGTGCGATAGTACTTTTTGTGTTCATTGTGAGAGTGGTTATGAGTGCCTAAATCCAGCAAAAATTTCAATTCCTTGAGGAAAAGCTGTAATCAATGCGCATATCTCTGACCCCAATTAACCTCCTGTCAGGCAGGCGAACGCGGCTCTCACAGAATAATTTATGGGCTTTCGCGGGGCAAACTAAAGTAGACGCTCTGAAGAAGAAATTTAACGCTGTGTACAGTGTCAACAGAAATAAAGTGAAGATATAAATAAAAGTAGAACATATACTCATTTTAAAATAAATAAAGATTGAAACATCTCTCAGGAAAGCACTGCACTGATAATCATTCAATCCTTAGACACCCACTCCCCTCCTCTCTCCTCCCCTCCCCCACCTCCTCCTGTGCCTATAGTTTCTTGTTAATAATTACTGACTTTACATTATGAACTCAATTTAGCCTAGTCTAGATTCTAGATGCATTACCATGCCATGGAAATGTGTAAGAGAAAAGAATAAGGATCATGGACCAATCTTAAACCATCTCTAATGACAGACCAGATCAGACACATCACAAACTGCCCTGTGAATCCAACTGCCACTATTCAGCCTTGTGAGTGTGACTGTGAGACTCAAAAAGGCGAAGACAGGACGCTAGATAGACAAAAATAATGACTGCCGAAAACCAGCGTTATGTTTAGAGTAAATCCACTCTTCCTGGTCTTTTAGCGGTAACGATTCCTTACCTTCTCTCATCTTTTGGTCGAGCTCATCTAGGGTTGGTTCAATGAGTTCCCAGCCATCAGGGGGTGGTTTTCTGCTGCGTTTTACCTTAGGCATTATCACTCACTGGATTCGTTGTGCTGTTTATTTTGGACAGGAAGTAGGGAATGGTAGGGATAGACTAGGTTGATATCGATACTAAGTACTTGAGTCGTCGCTGCATTGAGAGGTATGCAAAGACGTCATACTGTACCTCTTTGGAGGTATTGTGCATTTAAATTTTGCTCAAGTATCGATAACTGAAGAGAAATTCAGAAATTGTCTTCCCCCTGACCCCCTCCTCCCGATTTCTATACATTACAGGTTACATAATACACGTACACTTTTAGTGGTTTTTTTTTTTTTTTTGCTTTGCTTTTTGGTGATAAACAAAATTAAGGAAAGCATATGTCTAAATTTAGGTTGCCTTAGTCATTCATTTAATAATCATAATCATAATAATATTAGCTAATATAGCACCAAAATCCACTTAGAAGAGTGCTCGAAGGCATTTTACATGAACTTTGATGGTGACAGCAAAATGTATAGAGGCACATGCATCCATCAGATCAAAAGAACAAAGACAGACCTGCTACAATCTGGCAGTGAAACAGTCCAATGGCACCAACTAAAGTGATGCAGGGCATTTCTTCGATAAAAACATAAGTTCAAAGGATTTGACACACACATTGTGCAAGTTGTCATGTGCCGTCACAGCCACCATTTAAGGATCTCAGTTCCCAAAAACCTTGATGCCCACAAACAACACGTGACAGTAATGAAGTCACACAGCTGGGGGCATGTAAAAGCAAAAGAAAGAAAGAAAGAAAGAAAGAATGTAAAAGATTCGCTTCGTCAACAGTCCATGGACAGCTTAATCACTGGCATGACTGTCTTCTGTCTGCAGCTAGTGTATATCTGTTGCTGAAGATCGAGGATTCAGACGTTTGCTAAAGGAGATGGACAATGACACGAGCCTCCAAGGAGAAAGACTATTGTATGGTCATTTTCTCCGTAAGTATGAACGTGACAAAAGAAACTCACACGCAAAATATTGCTCTGATAATAGGTAGATTCTCTCTGCACTATTACAATTTTCTCAGTCAAAGTAACCTGTCACGAGTCAGATAGTCGGTATCTNAGTGCATATTCCCAATCTGGGATATGTTACATAACCAAACATTACTTATATAAAAGTAAAAGACTGCACCGTCCTACAAGACCATATTAAATCATACGATACTCTATTATTCCAATAAAACAGTCTTTCAAGTGTCTGTCATAATGATGCAACACCTTTGCTGGCCCCAGACAACCCACAGGATTACATTATCCAAAGTCCGAATTGTTACAACCACTGTGCGCGCGTGGCGGTCATAAGCTTACGCCAAATATGTTCTTGCCACATGGCCAAGCTGTCTAGCCAGTTCTCTGCAGACGGGTGATAGCATGATGGTATGAATGTTTTAATTCCTCTGTGAAAAGTAGATTGCCAAACAAAATCATGCTGAGGCAATAAAAATGCAGAAAACTTTTTCTGGCGCACACTATCAAACTTTACGTTTGAATTTGGAATACCAGAAGCTGAGTTGACTCGGTGGGCACCATAGCTAATTTTTAGAGAGAAAAAATACATGTATTGAAAAACAGAAAATTATTTTTGATGTGCGTGTCCTACTTTAAAATAAATAGTCGCACCAACTGCGATACTTCTATACCCATGACACGTATCGTACTTGTATCAATATCTAACTACTTGTGTCGGACATCGCCCAGCCTTAGCAGGAAGAGGATGTACATAGTTTGTACGGCAATTGCGTGGTTAGTAGTATAACTTCGCACGGTATAAAAATCGCAATACACTTTTCTCTGTTAGTGTTAGCGACATAATAATTTTCACTCCACCCATCCTTATTATAGTGTTATGCCTAGGTTGTCAATATATTTTACAAGGACATTCTTTCGTTCTTTATCAATTTTTTTTATACCAGAAAGCTACACCAAGACTGATTAGGTTTTGGGTTACGCCTAAGCGGGAAAAAAATTGCGATGTACTAGAATTTATGGCCCTTTCACCGGTGGTTAGGCCTACATTCGCCACTCAAAATAATACGATCGTAAATCCTTATAACTTATATGACTTTAAGGACTTACAACAGCATAATATATTGGCGGTGATATTATTCTAGTTACTGACTGCGTTTCCGTTTTGCCAGCTCCATTTGGCATCTTCATATTATCTGTTGTGCGTTCGGAAAGTCTTGTTCCTGTTTTAAAATCTGATTACATATCAGTATCAGCCCTTAGACAAGAGCAAACCAAGAAAAAAAAATGCATCTGAGTGGTAACGGCTATGAAGTTTTTTGTGGTTTTTTTTCAAACAGAAACACATCAGTTGGCACAAATGGGCTATGTAGTGATAAAATTATTAATTCCTCAAGCCAAAACTTTATGAGCTTTGCAGGTCCATAGGTGGATTTAAAGGGACAGGGGAAGCTATTTGCTTCACAGCCTAAAAAATCCACAGTATTTTTTCATAAATTTTCAACCCTTTGCCCATTTCCTTCGCCCAAGCGCTCCCGAGAAAACGCAGCTTGAAAGCAGGGTTGGGTGGAACTCCGTTCATATGAACTAAGTTCCGGAACTTAGTTCCAGTTTCGTGAACGAAGCGAACGGAGTTTCGTTGATGTTTCATTATGAACGCGGTCGTGAACGGAGTTCGTGATTTTTCGGGAACGGGTCGGAACTAAGTTCATTTTCAAGTCCATTCAAATTCCGTTCACACATCAGGACCAGGG